>JAXGGA010004042.1:0-93558 GCA_038373865.1 Uloborus plumipes | reverse complement strand
ATTTAATAAAAAATCTAGCTATTATATATCACTTTTGTATTTTTCCATCACACTTTCTGAAAATATTTCTCAAAGTAATGTAATAGCAAGTTTTCAAAGATGATTTAAAGGATATAACTCTATTGAACTTTTGCATAAATTATTTCACTAGTCCTTAAGAGTAGCAATAAAAAAAGTTTTTAAATTTCATATTTTAAACTCAGCACGATTTTCCGATAGTTTCTCCCAGATAATTGCTGTTTTCATTTAATTAATTTATTATATTAGCAATGTGCTCCGACAGGGAGAAAAACGACGTTCCTTGGAGAAATCCAATAGAATGCAATTAAGTTTAAGACAGTTCACATAATTCTTATGTGTCGTCTATTCAACCCATTAATGCCTGACAATTTTTTTCCCAAAGATATTTTGTATACTAGTTACAAACAGTGTTTTAATGGACAGGAAAAATAATTAAAAAAATATTTTGCAAATTTTCTTTTTTTTTAAGAAAAGAAAAATCGCATCTTAACAGTTACGATAGACCCCAGAGGGTACATACTTTTTTTACTAAAATGTTTTCTGCCTACGATATAATATTTAAAAAGATATTTTATAAGAAAAAATAAAATCAGCAATTAACATAAGGGCGATTCTCTGTAAACTCGTCATTTTTCACACGAAATCTGTCCGGACACGGGTTTTTGAAATGCTCGTATAATTATAATACTATTGCTCAAAAAATGAATCTATTACTTTGGTTTGAAAGAGGGCCAATTGAAGTTTGTGTTTTTCTGATAAATCATGATAGGGAGTAAGTCCCCCGCCTAGTATAACTAGGCAGGGGACTGTGCCAGGTGACTGTTTTTGCTCTTTGTTGCGCAATATCTGAAAAACTATTGGAACATAATTACTTACGAGACTACGTATAAAATTAGCACAAATCGTGGACATAATAACTAATATGTTTTATAACTAAATTAATTGACATTATTAAAATCATGTTCCAGAGGGCTGTTTTCGCAATGACCCTGATGCATACTTTCCTCACAAATGTGACTCTCAAACTAAGCAAAGTAGCGTTTCAACACCGTTCTCAGTGATTTCGGCAAATTCACACTAATTACTTTAAACTTCATGCCAAAAAGAATTTGCAGAAGTTATAGATTTTTCGTATTGCAGCTTTGAATTTGTTGCAGGGGACTGTTTGAAAAACCTCCGAACAGAATTTACATGACAATATTAAGTTTTAGAAATACGTAATTATACCTTATTTCATAAGAAAAATATAGCTTTATTTTTCTCTTTTTAGATATTGATTGCCAAATTTATGTAGTGTTAATAGGTTTTTTGAAATACTATCGTTAACAGTTAGACTATGGAATTGGGACAGCTAGGGGACTGTTTTTGGCGCTTAGATAATTTCTAGAAAAAAAAAATTAAATTGTTATCACTCCAAATACAATTGGGCCACAAAGTATTAATGCTTTACTTGAATTAAGAGCGATAATTATTTTATTACACTTTATTATTCTTAAAACACTCAGTCCGGACAGCCAATTACCAGTTTACATAGAATCGCCCATAAACTGGGAAGCTGGGAATAACTTTGAAAACTTAGCTTTTTTTTCCTGAGTTTGTGAACGATGTCATTTTTGATAAAGATCATATTAAGACTGCTACAGAACACTTACAATGGTTATGCGCTGCAATCTGTTAATAACGAATTGAAACAATACCAAGGTACTAATTGAACACTATTATTTGGTTAAAATGTTCATTTGGGCAAAATTCAGACCCTTTTTTGAACCATCCTAAAAAAAGGACGCTAGGCATTAATGTGTTACCAAGAATGAATATGGGGTGTTTGGTTTTTTTTTAACTTCAAGTTTGATTTTCTTTTTTTTTTTTATAGTTTTCAGCATTTTACGAAATGGATGTATTTAAAAATAATGTTTGCAAAAAAGTCTTGCAGCTTTATATGAATAATTACTTTCATCATTTATTCATTAATTGCTTTCGTTAATTTTTTTAACTAAATTAAAAAAATAGAACTGATGATCAGAGGGCAAGATCAACTGTCACCACTGGCCACAAGGATCAGCTCATATCAGGGACGTCATTTCAAGTTTTTCCAGGGGGGGGGGGGCAAAGGGTCCAAACACAATGCAATTTCACCGGAAAACATCAAAAACCACGCCCACTTATATGTAAATACATTGATTTCTCAAAGCCAGGGGGGAGGCAATTGACCCCCTCTGCCCCCCCCTCCCTAAATGACGGGCCTGGCTCATATCTAGCTCCCAGTGACTGCCACCTGTTTTTTACTTCCTTTTACGTAGTAAAGGAAGCATTGTGATCACGAAAAAAAATTCACTCAAATTTCGGTCTAAATTTTGACTTTGCTCACCCCCGAATGAATGTCGTGTAGTTTTTTTGACCTATCACCACGTGCATATGTACCTAACAACATACAAACAGCCGAAAAATCCATTTTGACCATCCCGGAGTAAATTACGACGAGTTTTCTCGTGACGTCTGTATGTACGTATGTGTGGATGTATGTGCGTATGTGTGTCGCATAACTTAAAAACTGTGTGCCGTAGAAGCTTCTGGTTTGGTATGTAGGCTCTGAGGGGGGTCTAGTTGTGTACATCCCCTTGTGGTTGCATTTCAATAATCCCAAGGGGCTCTTTTACCCCTTTTTGGGGGTAAATCAATGTTAATTTCAATGCAGATTAAGTGATATGATTTGGCGCTACCATTTGGCGATATATCGCCAAGCTTTTAGTCGGCGTTTGCCGCCAACTTGGCGACAGTGATGTTTTTGAATTTGGATTCAATTTGGCGCTTTTAGCGATGTTTTGCAAAAATTCACTGAATTGTGTGAAAATCGGCGACATTTAGAAATTGAAACATTGTAAAACGTTATTTTGCATTGATTGGTGACAAACTGGAGTGTAAATGTTTGAATTGTTATCTTGCTCACTCTAAGGCACCATTTTAACACTTAAGGCATCTATTATGGAATTTAAACGTAAAAAGAAGTACACTGTTAAAAAAATTTCCTGAAAATAATGAAAAAACATACGGCAGCTGAGTTGCCGGAGTGTTTCCGTTTCGTTAATTATATTTCCGTGATTTTACGGAAAAATGACGAACAGAGCGTTCGTCATTTTTCCGTTAGGCATTTTTTCGTTTCGTAATTCTCCGTTCTCCATTTTTTCGGTTCTTATTATCCCCGCTTATACGTTATAGGCTTATACCTATACGCTTTGACTTATATGTATACATGCAAGATGGAAAATTATTTAAATTTTGCAAATTAACAAGCGTTTTTATAGCAGCTTAATATCAATAGCAAATTATCTATGGAAGTTCAATGAATTAGTCCTTTAAGTGTCGCAAAATGCGTAGATTGTGTAGAACAACAAATGCACAAATTGAAATTTTAAGAAACATTTGAAAATTTGCGAAACAATATAAACATATAAAAAGAACAAACATGGGTAATGTGCTGCCTTATCTTTTTCGTTTGTTCTTTTTATATGTTTATATTGTTTCGTAAATTTTCAAATGTTTCTCAAAGTTTCTTAAAATTTCAATTTGTTCATTTGTTGTTTTTTCTAATCTACACATTTTGCGCCACTTAAAGGACTAATTTATTAAACTTTCATATATTATTTGCTATTAATATTAAGCTGCTATAAAAGCGCTTGTTTATTTTGCAAAATTTCAATAATTTTCCATCTTGCATATATAAGTATAAGCGTATAGGTATAAGCCTATAATGTAAAAATGTGGGTGATTAAAATATGGGAAAATGAGAAACAGAAAAATAGAGCAATTAAAAAAGGAGCGTAAACTAGCTCACCGGAAAATTATATATATATAAGACAAAATGATGAGCAAAAATGTAAACTTAAAACTCTTACGAATTTTGTTTTTTAGAAAAAGTTTGAAAATATCCGCTCATATACTTCAAACTTTTAAACATCTTGCCTTTAAAAAAAATACTAAAGCAATACAAGAATTGGCTTTTTTTTTTTCATTAAAAATTTTAGTTCATTAAAATAACATGATTTTTTTAAAAAGATTACATCAATCTCGCATAAAATACTCAAATATTTTGAAGATGGAATGATCAATGCATAGTATTTCTGAGCGCATAACTTCAAAAAATTAAAAAGTATTAACAAGGTGCATTCTTTTAAAAATATTTTCTCTTATGTTTGAATAAAAATTAAGTTCTTCCGAAAGTTCTTTTTTTCCTTTCTGAATTTGAAACATTCGTGGTTCCTTAAAAAAAAAATCCTGTATTGTTACTGATTTCCTCTATTTTCATATATATTTACGTTATGGTGTTCATAGTGATCAACACTTTCAGAAATGCACTCTCAAAATTAACGAACTTTCTTTGTTTTTGATGAAATCACTTCCAAGAATATACCCCGAGCGAACATTTCGTAATTTTTTGGGGATGAATTTCGTCAAATGTAGCGAAATATTTCTTTATCCTAGTATTGTCAAATTGACAATCATTTTCGTAGTTTTGACAACATTAATTTCGTCACATTAACGAAGTAAAGTCATAAAGTAAAAAAGCTAAGTTTTGAAACTAAGCTTTTAAATCTTGATATAAAATTACAAAAATCATTTCACTAAATTTTACTAACCCTCAGCACCAGTAAGTTCATACATGCAACTAATAAAATGCACAATTGGTTTACATCATGAAATAACTAACTGTTAAGTCTGGACACAGATTAAAATAAAAATAGCAGTAACAAAAATAAAAATTCTTACCTCTTAAATAAAAATTTTCTTTTTTTTGTTGCTCAAAAAAGGCAACAATAGAGCGAGTAGATTTTAAAATGCACTAACACGCCCTTTTGTTGCCTATTTTGAATTTATCCATTGCGATTAACGAAGTCTTCTTAAAAATGTTGAGAGGAAATGCTGGATACCGAATAATCACATGAAAAGATCCAAATTATTTTTCCAGTCAATTTGATTAACTACGCAGAATCCTGGAACAATTCTTCTTCGAATGCTATCAATAGTCAACGCTCTTCGACGAAGCATTTTCAAATTGAAACAAAATGGCGCACACATAATAACGTCCTGAGGAACACGATTAAATAACATTCGACTGTGATGACAAACGACGAGACACAGATGTCCTCTTTTCCATGCTAATGCGAATAATACAGCTTTCACAGAAGCGTAAACATGCACATTAATTCTCGATGACTTTACGTTACTTTTGCTGCGCACTTTGATTCAGTTATGAATCATTTGTGCTGCCGTCGTTTCTGCGCACGCCCCAAGTCTCTTCAGACTGTATCTAACTCTCTCGTGCGGTTATATTTCAACCACAAAACCGGGTAAATTCCGTTTTTTGTTTCTCCAACTTGGTAATTCACGGAATAGTTCCGTTTTTTCAAGGAAAAGTTCTGTTTTGAAACGAAAACGGAAATTTACTGTTAAAACCAGTAAAAATCTTCCTGAAAATTCAGGTTTTTTTTAACAGTGTAGTGTGGCGTTCACACCAGATTTTTCATCTACAGCAGCACCTCCGTGGCCAGTGCTACAATATTGTACGATATTATAAGTGCCTTAATAAATTGGTGACAGATCTGTAGAAAAGTAGTTTAAGCTACGCGCTTTCATATAAAAAATAGAGTTAAAGATATCTCTGCCTGTTTTTTATTTATATCAAAACGGTACTTACTTTAAAAATAAGCCTCGTATTTGCTTGCTTAAATTTAGGCTTAATATTAATCTTCAAATAGCTTAATAATTACACTTATCTTTGGCTTAATATTGATCTGCTAAATTTATTAACAGAATTAACTTTATAACTACTATAGTTTTTCATTTCTGGCAATAATTGAAAGCGGAAGTATTTAACTTTATAACTTCTGTTATTTTTCATTAATTTCGGCGATAATTGGAAAGCAACTGCATCACTTCCGTCACACAAAAGGCAGTAGATTAAAATTTCAAAACAATCACATAAAATGCTTCACTTCAAAAATTTATATATATGTCATGTGGCTGTAGTGTTCGGCACCCCCAACTGAGAATTTTTATCGACCTCTCGCTCCTGGTAGCACGGGTTTGTTCAGCCTGGTGCTCCCGTGCGAGGTAGGAGAGGGATGTTTTCGAGAGAGGGACCCCCGAAGTCAGAGAGAGAGAGAGAGAGCAGCGATTGTTGGCTTCAAGCGAAGTGAATGTGGTTGTTTTATTATTACAGTGAACGCTCATTTATACACCGCCTTATTTATACGCCTTTTTCACTTATACGACCATTTTCAGTAGTCCCAGCACATTCCATAGCAAATAATGATAATATCAATCGTTTATGCGTCGCTCTTAAGATAAATACTTCACTTATGCGCCGAATTTTTCGTAAAATATAAAAAAAAAAAAAAATAATTTTCTTTCAAAAATAAGCATGTTTCTTCAATTTCCTCCTTAATCTTTGGCCTTAATTGCTCACGGAAGGCATTTTTTCCGCATGAACTAGAGTTCAGAGATTGACAATTATCAATTATGCATTGATTTGAAATGATTAGTTTGTGATTAGGTATGCTACAATTTTTGTTTTCTATTTATCATAGTAGTTACGTTACAGTAATTGGCAAACCATAGTTAATATGTCCTTTTTCTAGAAACAATCTTATTTATGCTCTCATTAGAGCTTATCTTGCGTTTTAGACTTTTAAAGGGCCAGCGCATAAGTGAGAGTTCACTGTATTGTGTAGTGTAATATAGTTGCGTGTGAGTTATAGTATACTAATCAATGAAGTTTTTCAGAGAAGTTGTGTGAAATGAGTTCATCTTATTACTGAACGAACCACCGTGGGGAACACGGTATAGAGAAGGCCGAACCCGCTACAGTGGCACTCAGAGTTAAAATCAGAATTTCTGTCAAAAACTAAACTAGCCTTCTTTCCAGTTGACCAACATCAACATTCTAGCATCTGATTAATATTCCCTTAATTGTCTAAGACTGCGAATGTGTATCAAATATAAATGTTTAGCACATAATTTTTATTTGTAAAAACGACTTATGCCTCTCAAAAAAAAAAATGTTCGATTCGGACTAGTTACCCACAAAATTAATTAGGGGAGACAGGTTGTTTGGTCGTTTCAAAATTGAACGAAAGATTTTTTAAATCGACAGTTCAAATACGGAAATAAGGTGTTCATGCTCAGATCTTTAGAACAAAAAAGTTTGTTCAAATGATGACCGACAGAGACACATTTTTCCCATCTCAAAACCCTACTTTCCAGTTTTTAATTTTTCAATATTAATTTTTTTAACCTTTCTTTTTTTAGTCATTGCGACATTTTAAAAATGCAATAAGCCACTTTTAATGCTTTTTACGTATTTCTTTCAGTTTAACGGGAAAATAGGCAAAAAGAATGGCTACTAATGAAATTTTTACTACCGACTACTTGATAATTAAACAATTTCCCACACAGTTTTGCCCCTCACCAATATCACATACAAAACTACATTACTCAGAAGTATTTTACTTTCTACTAAGTTTTAGATACTTCAACTTTAATTCCTTAGTACCCATTCCAAAACAAATAAATCCTTGCTCTTTGTCCTTAAAACAACTGGCTTCCCAATCCCTGGTAATTCCTAATCTTCGCTCCAAACAAAAGCCACTCGAGAATTTCGATTGTCGGATTAAATGGGTGCGACAAATGCTTTGAGCAAATAAAATCTCATTAGTGATGTGTGATTGAAACAGACGGATTCAATAGATCTCAAAGGTAAAAGATTCAATGGGTCGATTGGTGCAGAGAGTTTCGCGGAGTATCATGGAAAGAGTTTTAACAAATTTAGGAAGATAAATATGTATTTTGGAAAGGTTATTTATTAGGGATGCACCGATTAATCGGCCATAATCTGACCTTTGCCGATTATTAATAATCGGCAAAATCGGGCCGATTAATCGGCTGAAAAATATGTTTTAGATATTATTCTTTAAAGTATACTTTCACTAGGAAACTATGATGAATAATTTTATTAACAGTAATAATAATCCTCACAGTTGATATAAAGATTTTTTTAATTAATTCTCCTACTTTGAATAAATATACATAGACAATGATGCAACATTTTTCATGTGGCGATAGTTTTCGCCTTAGCAGTGCTTTCAGATAACCTCTAATTTTCAAAGAATAAAAGTATTGAATTAAATTGCTACTAATTACTAAAATATATGAATTAAAAGTACTCCTGAATTAGGGTGTTCACCACACACTCCCCCTCCTCTCCTTTTTTTTATAAATTTTTATTTCCAATTAACATAACTAACAATGTGTTAATAATATTATTGACACTAATATGAAAATTGGTTCTAAGAAATTTGATAAAATATTGAAATTATTCTGTGAAAACTAGGAAAATGAAGAAAAAAAAAATCTTCTCCCGGAAATAAATTACTTACTATTTCTAAACTTGGACTTCTATAAAAGATAAAAAAACAGTGATGGTAAAATTGATAGTAGAAAAACAATTGTCCTTATCATTAATCGGCCGATTATCAGCAGCCGATTTATCAGTAATCGGCCAATTTGCTTATCGGTGCATCCCTATTATTTATTATAAATCTTTTATGTTACATTTTTTATTTCCCTTAAACGTTTATTTTTTCCTTTTATGCATCATGGTTTGCACACCACACTAAAGAAATCTACAAAAAAAAAGAAGTGTTCAGCTCTTTTCACTGACAGCTTTTCAGCTTTGTTTAATTGACCAAAGTTGAACTTTCTATGTTAAAATTAAGAGTATTTGTTACTAATCCTTACTTTTGAAATTACTTTTTTTTTAATATAATGAGGTGGGGTTATGTAATCACTGCGTTATTTCTTGTGCCCTCCACAATATTGAGCAAATTACAGTAGGAAAATTTAAAATGATTTTAAAAATTCCACATATATGTCCGCAACTGGATCAAAGTTTTTGATACAAATTTCCAAGAATATGTAATCTAAACCCATTGCAGTATTTCATACCACAGTTGCATTAAAACCGGAGAGGAAAATGTTTATTTTAACATGGTAATTTAGCGTAAATAATCATTCTTAAGGGTCATTCCATAGAAATGTCAACCTCAGTCGAAGAAAAAAAAAATACTGAAGTGAAAAAAAATATTAAAAAATAAGCAAATAAATAAATAAGAATCATACAACATAAGAAGTTTAAAAAAATGAAAAAGTATTGTAATTATCACTGAGATTAGCCGTAATAAATAGTTTGCAGTGTGTTTACTGCTTGTTATTCGATGGTTACGTTAGTCACTCTCCATCTTGAGTAAAAGAGACTCTTAAGACTAAAAAAAATTAAGCTTTAGTAAATATGTTTTATGTTTTTGAAAGCCAACTTTACACATTTTTCAAATATGTTATTCAATTTTTAATACTTTCTTAACTTTGAGAAATATTTGCCTCACAACATGAGCATTCATTTTCAGGGTTGCAAAAATGTTACGTTAGTCACGCTGCTATTTTGGTGTAAAAAATATCTACTGTCAGTAGTTTTGTTTTAAA
Source organism: Uloborus plumipes (assembly GCA_038373865.1). Classification (NCBI taxonomy): domain Eukaryota; kingdom Metazoa; phylum Arthropoda; class Arachnida; order Araneae; family Uloboridae; genus Uloborus; species Uloborus plumipes. Next base: position 84,003 of record JAXGGA010004042.1, on the reverse strand, counting down.
TTCTTAGCAGAAATGATACATAGATACCATGCACATTGTAAATCCACCAGCATAACTAAAAAATATTTTTTCTCCTTTAAGTTACAAGTAAAAACAGTTACAAAATTAGCTCTGAACGTTACGTTAGTCACCATGGAATTACCCTTAACGATGAATGCTTTTTGTTGTTGTTTGCTCAATACGTCATAAAACTACGAAGTAGAGCATTATTCCATTTTCTATTAAATCGGCGAAAAATAACAATTCACTTATACTAGAATGCAACTTAACTTGACACTGAATGTCACTGCGAGCGTAGCCAATAAGAGCTCACAAGCAGTCGGCGATCTCCTCTAATTCGCCAAGTAGGCTGTGACGTTTTATCTAGCTCGTTTTTTATAGGCTAACGTCACGCTGACGTCACGATGCTGTTGTCAAGAAAGGCTGCAGTGTAGTATAGTGCCCGTTTTCCGAAAAATTACGGTGAAAATAAACGAATTTTGGAATACGCAAATGCTTCGTGCGGGTCAGTATTATTTAAAATGGTTAGTAATTTTTAAATCATAAAAGTGTAACCTACATAAAATTCAGTCGAGGTTCTAGTTAAGCTACACTATACTTTCAGTAGTCGTAAATGTTCTCAAAATTTTACATCTTAAATATTTAAGCAGAAAAATGAAACTTCTCTTCTAAAAAGCAATTACAATGTTCAAAAAACAAGAGGTGAAAAATCAAAATTCAACTCGAGTGCTTTAATCCTCTAAGATTATTATTTCCCCGTAAGTTTGAAGTTTCTTAAACTGTCTTCAAACTTTCCTTAAAACTCTGGTAATAATCAAGAATGATTTCCCATTTTGGAAAAAAAATCAATATTGTAGAATATTATGTTGTTGAAGACACTTCATACAAAATCTTCGCCTTTTTTTGCTGCTCATACAAAAATATGTCTGGAAAAATTTCCTTAATTCAGACATTATTGCATTTGATTTTAGTTTTCAAGAGCCCGATAGTCCTATTTGCTTTTGAACATAAGAGTGGAGAAAACATTATATTTGCTTCACCAGATCATTTCACAGCAAATAGAATTTTTCGTTTTGTTGATATTCAAGTAGATGCATTTAATTCGATAGGATTTATTCGCGAAAGAAAACTATCATCTTTTTTTTTTTTCGAAACTTTCTTGAAAGTGCAAATGAAATTGTTATGAGTCGAATTTCAAAATATAGGATATAGTTTCAAAAAATACTCAATAATTATTAGTTCACCTTTTAATTAGGGCTGATAGAAAAAATGATAACCCAACTTCAAAAACATTACTTAAGGTGCACACATTTGTCGCTACTAAATTGCTAGATGGAGGAAAATTTACTGTGTAGAAGATCCAAAACGTTTCCCGAATAAATTAACTTTCAACTTCTAACTTTCTTTCAAAGGCATGTTTCTTATTCTTTCGAAAATGTTACTAAAATATTCAGAAACCTTAGAAGCTCATCTGTGCATATGCAAAACAATATCGCGCAGAAACCGGAAAATACGCCATGAAAGTTTGCATTCCTCACATGAACTCTGGGTGTTTATTTTTATTTTACTTTTGAGGAGAATTTTCAGTTTACTTTGCTGGGCTGAAGCTCCAAAATTGTTTGTGCACTTGATTGTACATTTTTCTGCTTGTTGTTTCACAATAATTAAATATACATTCTATACAGGTACTGTACACTTATATATTTAACAATTTTTACAAAACAAGAACTTCCGATAAGGACTAAACAAGCCTACTTCCCCGTATACCAACTATTCAAAATTGAAAGAAAAACTTCAAGTCAAAAAGTCAGATACAGGAATGAGGTGTCCTTGCCGAAATCTTTCGAGCAAAGAAAAGTTCATTCGAACCAAACTGTTCCTTCAGAATCAGGTGGTGAGGGGGTGGGGGAATAGAGAAACCGATAGAGACACATTTTCCTCATCTCAAAAGTCCCCATCTCTTCCAGTTTTTAATTTTTAGATATTTATTTTTTAAACTCCTTTGACTTTTTTTCTTTTTTTAGGACTAAGATAAGATGCATAAAGCTACTTTTAATGTTTTTTTCGTCTTTTTCTGACTTTAACGAAAAAGTAAGCTTCACATAAAAGGTTTGGCTCAGGAAAGTTGCGTTCTATCTGTCATAACTTTAAATCATTAACTATGTAAACATTTTTTTTTTAATGCACAAATTTGATCCAAAAAATTGAGGACTGTTCTAGCAGAGCTGTAAAATATTTTCCTTTTACTGAAACAAATTCATATAATGCTCTTCACTAAAATTTCTCTCAGTTTTTCATGGCATTCCCAGTGAAGATGGGTCGTGAAATATTTCCCCCTATGTTCAAGCAGTTACGAAGAAAAACCCATTCAATAAATCACTTACACAACATGCAGGCAAGAAAGAAACTTACTTTTCTTGTCTCTTGGAAGAACGGTGAAAAATCTGTTTTTCTCTTTTCTGCGTCCTGATAGCTGATGACATTATTGTGGAAAGAATACTTGCCAAATTTTCTGGAAAAGAACATCATTTTGTAATTTTCGAGTAAATAAAAACTCGTTTCCCATTTTATTTTATTCTATGTTTATTTTCGCAAGAGTATAGATAAGGTTACATTTATCTTTTTGCTGTGTATAGTATTTTCGCTTTTTCATCGAAAGAAGGTAGTTCGCGTCCAAATATAAATAAAATTTTGAGTGGTAATTACATTGAATTTAATCTTAAATATTTCATGAAACATTTAGTTTCTATATTTACTATAGTGTTTCCCAACCTTTTTGAGCTCATTGCCCTCTTCAAGACGCTGACTGACACCTAGGAAAAACCATAGGTTGGCACAAGTGAACATCGATATTATTAAAAATAAAAGTACCTCTTCAATTTGAAGTAAAATGTACGCAATAAAGCAACTGTAACCAATCACTTTTAAACTAAAATTATTAATAAATAAATAAAATACCTTTCATTTATTTTTCTTTCTCAAAACGAACCGATAAGTATTTGAAGGATAACATTTAACCAAGATCAACGACATACTTTCAAAACAACAAAAGTACATTTTTCAAGAAATTATTTTCTTCTCTACACTGGAATCTGAGGGGAATTAAAATCTTAGAAACTGAAAATTTGAAGAAAAATAAATTGGAAACTTGAACATTGATAAAATTGACAATGAATGACAAAATACTTCCTTCATTCGAAGTGCAAGGAGGAAGCTTTTGGACTTCAGTTGTGAATAATTGACTGAACTCTGAACAACCGGTTTTGTATATGTTTACAATTTCGATTTTCGCTAACCTTTTGTTACTAATGTTTTCTTCTGGGCCATCGCCCCCGTGTTGGGAACCATTGATTTAAAATAATATAGCTGAGAACTGCGGTAGTTTGTCGTTACATCAACGTACCTTTAGTTAAAATATCCATTCTCAAGATCAGCCATACATCCCCCCAAAAAGCATTATTACTAAATTTCATTAAAAAAGGAATGACTAAATGAAATACGTTAAAAATAAAAAATATTCCAAGTTCCTACAATTTAAAATATATTATATAAAATATTATGTTGTAAATCTTTAAAATGCTGTAACGATGTTAATTCAATTTCACGACACTAAAATACATACGGGTAAAAAAATCCAATTGGCTTAAGCAAAATTAGTACCATAAAAATCTTAATAACGGTTCATCATTACTTTGCCCGTTTACTCAGGGAAAATTACATAATTCTGCATGAGAATAAAAGAGAAATGAAGAAATTTTGAAAATTATTATTCAAAACTTATGGAAAAGAAGAAATTTAGAGAGTTAAGCTTCAGAATACACCAATCAGCTGATGTCCTCTTAAGTGGAAAGAGAATCCAAGAGCTAGTCAGAAGCGAAATCACCAGTTCGGAGATTAGTGACATATCTAATGAGAATTAAGATCAAGATCCACCAAGACCAATGTGACCAGTCTTTGAACTCATTCAATCTCTGAAAAAGGCTGGGATGTAGCTGGCAAAGCGATATCCAGAAAAATCTTGTTTGGACCACGGCTTATAATCCAAAATAAGTTATATTACAGTCGAACTTCGTTAAAATGAACGCCAAGAGCCCTGTAAAATCAGTTCTTCTTAACAGTAGTTGGTCTTATCCGGACAACAATAACCAACAATTTGTATTCCATTTCATTTCATGCAGTAGTTTTTGCTCTAGAGCAACCACAAAAAACTAGTGACACATTTTCCAAAAATGGATTCAGCTCACTTCAAAACTTGCAAATCTGCCGAAATTCGAAAATTTTCACGAATCCAATATTTTCCCCAAAACATTAAATAAAGAAGAAAGTAACAAACAGGTCGGGGATCGGAAATGTAGATTGTCAAAACAGCAATTCTTTTTAAAGGTGTTCGAATTAACGAGGTTCGACTATTGAAGTTGGTTTACTTTGAATCCAAAATAAACTAATAAATAAAATAATTCAAAAGTGAAACATTTACGAGAAATTAAATATTTATTCAAAGCAAGATATGTGAAAGAAAAAATGACTTTTTTTTGTTGTTGATCCGAAAAATATCTTTAAAAAACATTTCTGAGCTAATTTAGTGATCAAAATTATTTTCCAGTCGCTCAAAATTTACTGTTCCAAATGCAAGGTTTCAGGGCAGGTTTATTTTGTACCAGAAAGTGCCTAACTTATACACAACATATTCAAAACTTAACCCCCAGCTAGCCAACTAATGAGCTAACGGACAATGACATGGTATAATTTCATGCATTTCTGAAACATACTCCCAGCGCAAAATCTTTCCAGTTATTCTGACACCACAATTATTTAAGCCAGACAATGAAAGAATGAAACATAGAATTTTCAATCTTAACTTGCGATGAGATAATGAAATAAATATTTCAGTGACAGCTATGTAAAACCTTCAACTTGAAAATCCAAAAGGAATTGCTCTAAATCGAAAATCCACGCTGTTGTAATTAAACACCAGGAATCCTTACATAGCAATTTTAATTAGTGATGCTCGATTGCGAATTCAAGGTTCTACAAGGTTAAGTATATATATTTATTTAAGAAGTTAATATTTCCAAAATTTATCGTGAAACAAAAGAGAAAAGGTCTAAAGGATTTGTTACTAAACGTTAAACATTGTTGCATCGTCTTATTCAATGAGTCAAAAAGAGTAAAAACTTTGCAATCTAATTGATATAAATAATGTTAGTCCTAATAAAGCTGTAATTGTTAATGAAGGTTGCATAATTTTTAGATATTAAAAAAATAAATTGTCCCCAAACTAATTTGCATTGATAATATCTTTAATATAAATCCAAAGAAATGAGTTAATTTGATTAAAATACCGATAAAAGGAAAATAGACATTGTTAAAATATTTCTTCGCTTTTTACTCCTAAAAGCAATCTTTTCGGAACTTCGCAGAAAGCAGAAAAATGGCAAAACTAAGCCAAAAAGGTTGGGATGATGAGCTAAATTAATCCATGGTGACAGGCAGTAATGGCATTTTAACGCAAAAATAAGAGAAACGAAAATTTCGGTTTCAATAAAATTCAGAAGCTCGTAAAAGTTTCATTTAGAAATTCAATGAGAAAATGTCGACAGTTCGGCTGCTTTAAAAGCTGCTAAATTAGATTCAGACTTCCTTAATTAGATTTCTTATTGAAGGCGCTTTGACGAAGATATATTTGTGTACGGTTCAGAAAAACGCATTATTTCTCATTCTTGCTATTTATCTTTTTCATTTACTTTTGCGAATAAAATTGCCTCTTCCGATAACAAAGAACGAAGTTTCCAGCGATTATTTTGTTGTTGGTTTTGAAATACTGGAGTCGACTAACTTTAAATACCACACTTTTCAATAACGTATAGTACATATTAAACTCAATACTAGAAGCACTTACTAAGGTTGGGAAGTATAATGAGTTATGGAAAAATCTTTCAAATGATTAAATAGAAAAATATCTTGGAACAGCCCCGCTATTTCGGGGGTCAATCCATGGCGTCAACAGGAGGCATTCCCCTTTCTCCCGACTTTGAGAATTCAATGTGTTTCTATGTAAGTGGGAGTGTTTTTTTTTTTGGGGGGGGGGAGAATATGCACTGTTCTTATACCCCCAGGTGCAACAAAAACTTTTAACGTTTTATATACGTTTTTAATACGTTGTCACAACGTTAATAACCATTTTACAACCTTTAAAAAACGAAGTGAACTACTTGGGCCGTTTTCAGCCCTAAAAAAATTCGAATGATTGTCCTGAATTGGAATCTAACGAGATTGTATTGACAACAATTTTAAAGTTCGATGAAGAAAAAAATGAATTTTGATATCTCGAATTCAAATTATATTTTCCACAATGACTAATTGCAATAGGTGTGTGTGCTCCTTCGCTACTGTCCTGTGTGGGCCCCCTCAGCATTAGGTGGTTCAGACGTTGGCAGACTGATAATCTGAAGGAGGGATTACACGACGTTTGAGGTCCAAAAAGAAAACATGCAGCAATTTGTCATTGCTCAAAAAATAGAGGGAGTAGGAAAGAATTTTAGTCGTTATATAAGACTAAGTTTTTCTTTCTTTCTTTTTTTTTTTTGTTTAATTACGTGTTCGCTGAACTATAGAAACTTGTATACAGTTCAATTACATTCCACTCTTCACAGCTTTATACAAATCAACTTTCTGAATTGTTTTTTTAAATAAATAAATAATAAAAACTAACTACAGTGAAATTCCGTTGCAACAAACCAACGCCTCCTAAATACTAAATGCCTATAACATTTGCTTCGCTACCGTAGAGATGGGTTCAACATTAAACGCCACCTTGCGGCAATCCGATGATGTCGTTGTTATTTTTCGATTGGTTAATTTTTAAATTTAAATTCAGAAATGAACCAATCGTTAATTTTTGGAAGAACTCCGGTAGATGGCAGTGTATCGTGAACCAAGGAAACTTTTCAGCTATTGACGATGGATCCAAACAATATTCGAGTTAAATTTTTTGATTGGTTGATTTTTAAATTTAAATTTAGAAATGAACCAATCGTTAATTTCTCTTTCTCGAAGAACTCTGGTAGATGGCAGTGTATCGTGAACCTAGAATGAAATCTTGCTCTGTGCTAAAAACCGGGAAGTTTCAGGCATTTAGTATTTAGGAGGCGTTGAACAAACTTGATGGGACTGCGAATTTCGTTCGTTGCAGAGCGGGAATTTCGTTTTGATAGAATTCAAACACTTTAATGGAAATTAAATTGGGACTGAAAATTTGCTTTGTTGAAACTGCTATTTCTTTGTATTGGTATTCTTTGTAATATGATTTCACTCTATCATGCATCTAAAATACTTTCAGTTATTTTTTTTGCAGTAAATTCATGAATGAAATACTGTTTTACAAAATTTCTGGTAGAGTTAAATTATTTTTAAAGTTTAACACTTAAAAAAATTTATTCTCTTACCATCGGAAAGAAAGCAAATCTCCTAACAGGGTCATTCAACAAGAGAGAATTATGGGGAAAAAATCAATTCATTGCCCAACTCGTGCATTAGAGCCTTGAAGGGTATTGTTTCGGTGAGTGATGACGTGTTTAATCCTGAAAACAGATTTTCGCTAAAATTAGTTCAGCAAAGGCGGAGTTTAATTTATTTCCGTATAGTAAATCAACGGTCCTTTGAAAGTCACGACCAACTTGTAATTATAAAAAAGTTTAAGTGATATAAGGGGCTCTTTGTAAATGTCAAATTTCATTTCAAACAATCCCCCTCCCCCTGTGTCACAAAGTGTCATATGTTAACTTAACCCTCCCCCAACCTTGTCACATAAAAATGTGTGCTGTCACATTTGTTAACCACTCTCCCCTTTTCATCAAGTAACAACTTTACGAACCTCTCATCTCCTGACAGAGTTACATCAAACGGGGAAGATCTTTCAGGCTCTTTTTTCTTTCTTGTTTTGAATTTTTTCTTTTTGAGCACCAACATTTTATGGTAACATTTATTTTTCTTGTTTGGCATATTGTAATTATCTCAAAAATATTAATGCAGTGCAGCGGTGCCCCCTCCCCCAAGTTCAATGACGCAAAATCAGATCCCCCACTTCCATAAAAAATAAATTTTCGACTGTCTTGCTTTTAAAATTGGTTAAACATGACACTTTTCCCAAATTTGAAGTCGAATTCATATCATTCACATTCGTTTAATGAATCAATTGAAATATATAAAATTTTAGGATAAGGATTAGCGGGGTGAACTGACGCACTTTGATCTGTTGTTCCAATTCAAACTTGTTTAAAGGAAACTGTTTGAAAAATCAAGATTCTAACCCCAATTCTTCTAGTCAAGACAGGGACAAGGATTTACTGTTTACCCCTTCTGGTGATGAACTAGACCTTAGAATGACGGAAAGTTCCATATTTAAAAAGATTTTTTCTCCAGGAGACTTCTTTGTGTTTAAAATACCTGGGGAAAAGGTCACAGACTCTATGCTTGCAAAAGCCCGATTCACAAACAACGATAAATATGTGGGAAAATCTTACTGGACGATCTCCGAAACCCGGAGACTCCAAGAAACTTGAAAAAAGGCAGCGTTCATCCCAGAAGATGTTATGAAAGAACTTAAGCCAAGTCACAATTGCTCGTTTTAAGAACAAGATCATTTTTGTGGGCGACATGAGTGACTTCAATTTATATTAAATCTATTTTTTAATTGAAGGGGCATGTGGATAAAGGTGATATGCGACTTTTTTTTAATTTCTAGAAAAAGCTTTAAAAAAAGTGTTATTTTTTTTTAATAGATATTTCTCAACGGGTAAAACGGGGTCATATTCTTAGTTACCAACCATCTATGTGACTAAGGAGACATGATACTGATGGACTTATCAACCTTAATCCATGGTAAAAAGTAAGTTTCAAAAATTGTCCCATATCACATTTAGCCACTAGTCCTTTCAATTCAAATGCATTTTCTCAAAATCAATTTTAATTTTTCATGAGTTCAAATTATTTTCGAATTCAGACAAATCATACGTTTACTGTCATAGAAAATAAGCTTTTATTTGACAGTAACTATCTGTTTTTATTCTTTTCTATCGATATCTTATTTTTGTGAGACCTATTACAGGTTAACTTAAAAAAAAAAAAAAAAAAAAACTGGTATGGACTCCACAGTCCATACCAGAAATCCTTTTACGTGTAAATTTCTTAGTAGATGCCTTAAGTGTTAAAATAGTGCTTGGAGTGAGCAAGATAACAATTCAAACATTTACACCCCTAGTTTGCCACGAAAGGATGCAAAAAAAAAAAAATGTTTTGCAATGATTAATTTTCTAAATATTGCCGATTATAGCATGATTTAGCGGATTTTTTGCAAAATATCGCCAATAGAGTCAATTTGAGCCCAAATTCAAAAACTTTTTTTTCGCCAAATTTGTCGCCAAATTGGCGATTAGTTGCCAAGTTGACGTCAAACACTTGGCGACAAAAAGCTTGGCGATATATCGCCAAGTGGTAGCGCGAATTCATATCACAAAGTTCTGTATTGAAATTAACACTGATTTACCCCAAAAAAGAGGTAAAACACTCCCTTGGGAACATTCGAATGCAACCAAAAGGGGGGTGCACAACTAGACCCCCTCGGAGCCTACATACCAAACTAGAAGCATCTACAGCATAAAGTTTGAGTTATGCGACATACATACGCTCATACATACAAACGCACATACATACATACAGACAGTACGTACCATACAGTGATTTTTTTTTTTTTCGCGATCACAATACTTCCTTTACTACGTAAAAGGAAGTAAAAAATTAACATGTGTTTCGATTGACCCTTATCAGCGGGGAGAATCGGAACACCTCAAAGAACTTTTTTTATACAAGGAGTGTATTTTAAGTAATGAGAATATTTTTGTCCTGATGCGGCTGTACCGCTGTACGCCACAGGGCGCTCCGACTGGTTGTAGTCGGTAGTGTAGCCTTCGACATTGATAACGCTTCACTCGGCATTTGATTGCTGGCTTTAGTTGAAGCGGGTTCACGCGTCGCATAGACGTCTTCAAAGAAGTGTGTGCAAGCTCAAAATGCGACAAAGCATTGAACAGCGTAAAATTTTGCATGGAAATGATTCAGCAAGCGTGCGGCAGGGAAAGCTTAAGTTTTAGATGGCACAAATGTCTAAAGAAGACCGGGAGAGCGTGGAAGACGAGCCACGTGCAGGTCACATGTCAACATCAAGAGCAGCAGAAAACTAACAACGTGTGCGACATTTGTTAAACAAAGACCGGCGTTTAAGTGTTCGCATGATCGCAGAACAGCTAGGAATGGATAAAATGGTTGTGCACAAAATCATCAGTGAGGATCTTCGGATGAGGAAGACTTGCGCCAAACTCGTGCTGAAAGTTTTAACAGACGTTCAAAAGCAAAACAGCGAGGCCTGTTTCAAAAGATCTTCCACGGCCTCCCTACATCCCCGCCTTGACCCACTTCCCTCAGCAGACCTTTTCTTCCCTAAAGTGAAAATCGCCCTCAAAGGGCGCCACCACGGGACCCTAGATGATCTCAAAAGGGCTTACACGCTTGCTCTGATGAAGGATGTTTCGGTTGACTACCAGGGAGAACAGGAAGCGTGAAAACGCCGCATGTAGAAGTGTGTTGATACTCAAGGAGCATAGTTTGAAGACCACAAAAGTTTTGTAGCGATATCTCTAATAAATTATTTTTTGTGGAAATATTCTCATTACTGAACTACACACCCTGTAAATAATAACTGTTCAATATGTTTTGTCTTTGCTTGGAATATCAAAAGCAAAACAAGAACTAAGTTTTTATCAGAAAAATCAAATAAAAAAATCTTTTTACTACTTTTTACGATAAAAGCTGAAAAGTGTACCGATAGAGCGATAGACCTCGTTTTATGGTATCTTATTTAGGTTGTTTTAAATTTCTGAGTCCACTTTTCTCTGTCTTGGTATTCCCTCTCTGTCTCTTGTACGATAACTACATTGGAAAGCTAGCTGACATTGATGAGGAATGTATCTTTTTACTTAAACTTAAAAGAAAAAAGTTTTGATGGAGGATTTCTCACATTTCTAATCTGCAATGTTTTCCTTAAGTTGAGTGTTAAAAAATTGTTGATAAGGATTTCATTGTGAATATATGCATATTTTAATTGGTTGGCAGACAAAATCCCCAGCCTACATTGTAATGAATCTCTAGGGCCGGAATTCATATAAAGTTTCGATACATTTGAAACTTTTTTGAATAGCATGGGAAAACATGAAAAATCAAAGGGAATTACAAACCAGGAATTACAAGCAAATATGAGCAGCCCGATTACGAAATGATAAACGAAAAACTACTTCTAAGGAAAATATATAATAATGTCTCCAAAATAAATTGCGTCTTCAGTTTTTCTGAGTTCTTAATAGCGAATAAAACTGCAACTCCGAATCCAAAAAAAGCATTAGTGCGTTACGTGAGCACTAAATCCCTTTCGATCGCTGGATGGTGAACGTAGCCCGGTAATGGATTAAATAAATGAAAATCTGTCGCGAAAATCTATCAAATAAATTGAGAATTTCGGAGAATTGTATTCCTCTAAAATAGAAATTTGATACTGCGTAAGATATTTTTCATTTCGTTAACGAGTTTAAAATAGTGAAGCAAGGATTATATCAGACATATTAGAAAACTGAAAAAAATAAGAATTTCATACTCTAAGGCAGGAATTCAAGTGAAACAGGCGATCGCAAATTGCAATCGCTATTGGAAGTGGATTACATTAGAACGTTTCTTGATAAAAACATCGTGACGTCAGCGTGACGTTTGCCTATGAAAAACGAGCTAGATAAAACTTCACAGCCTACTTGGCGAATAAGAGGAGATCGCTGACTGCTTGTGAGCTCTTATTGGCTTCACCCGTAGTGACGTCAGTGCGATTAGCATTTACAGCGATTGCAACTTATCCAAATTTGGGAATTTGCGATTGCAATGATGAGTTGCGATCGTCCGTGTTTCACTTGAATTCCTGCCTAAGTGAAGCTCTAGAAAAGCGGGTTGAAGTAATGTGTAGTGCCGTGATGGAAAGCAAATAATTATTTAAGAGAAAAATTCATAAAATCTTTCTTGGTAACAAGCATTTTTATTAATAATGGACTAGTTGTTTAATACACCATTAGCAAATTTGATTTTTTTTTTGGCAAGGAAAATTTAGTATTATTTTAGTAGTACTGGCTGTACTTGAAATAATTTAATATTGTAATTGTTTTTTTGCGATTTCATTCTAAAAACTAGTACGATATGGCCATCACGAAATTTTATTCAAATTTTTTTCTGCGAATCTTATGAATTTTCAACTATGAATAGGCACACACACTTTTTTAAGCAATTGGCTTCACACACAAACAGCACTATATATTGTTTTGGTTCATCTGCATACCAATTCTCGTCTGAATTCTTTCTATATATTTGAAATGTACTATACAATCTCAATGATAAAAATGTTTGAATGAAGCCTGCTCTCTTCACTTGGCACCAAAAATCAATTATCACTAGTTCTCATTAGAATCCATTAGAAATTAAACTATACTTGGTTCAACTCGTCACCTTTTGAGTAAGAGTGACCGAAAAAGTGTTAGAACCATTTTTTTTTTAATTTTTTCCCTCACCCCCCTTTCCTTACATCTCATTGTTTTACACATCTACGCGTTTCATATATTTATCTCTTTTTAAATAAACTTATAACATTTTTTCCTCATGAACTATAATATGAAATACATTTTATAACGAGCCGTCATACGTAATTTATTAATTCTAGTTCTTTTGCATCAACCATTTCATTTATTAATCTTAAACATTTTATTCAATGTATTAGCTGCGTGGCCCGGCTCTGCCCGGTATAACTTGAGAATAAAATTTAAGTCAAGTAACGCGTGTCTATAAAAGTCCCGATTAGATTAAAGTCGACATTTTGCGCAGAACGAAAAATGAATCAATCGCCAAAAAAGTTTTAAATCCCGGCTACAGGAAAAGAAAAAGCAAGAATTTTATTTGTTTACTAGCAGAACCCGGCAGACGTTGTTCTGCGTAGATGTATATTTCGTCTTCACATGGTGTTTTGGATGTAAAAATCTATAAAGCGTTGTTGAAAATAGGCATGATGAAAGATTTTAAAAAATCTAAATGAAGCAAAGTTATCTTCTCATAAAGTTATTCAATTTTCAGAAAGTCTATTCAATAAAAAAGTTCATTTTCCTTTAATACTATAAAACTATGTTCTATATAGGGGACTTACCCACCATTCCGTACGTCGTTAATAATTTTTAACATTGCGGTTAATGACAAATATTACGGACTTGAAATAGCAAACACCTTAAAAAATATGGTAGCATTTGAGTACTGTCATGCAATAATATGTTTGTCTGAGAAGGAAACATATTTAATCAGGTATTTATCATACACACATAATTTTTTCTACTCCCGAAAACAAAAATAGTTGCGTAGCAACGCGCCTTGGAAAATTTCAATTATTGAAGGTTCTTGGCGCTATTTAAAAAGTTGCCAATTTGGTAGCTAATTTGGAATACCTTGGATAATTCTGAACCCCTATCCCTTCATAAATAAAGAAACTTACGTGTTATCACTTTTGTGAAAGAGAAATTGTCGCCAAATGTTGAGGTATTCTCTATGAAGCTGATTACTTTTTGGCAATCTGAAATCAATTTGAATATTATATTTGGCGCTAAATATACACCATTCCGTAAGGCGTTAAAATAATTTCCGACATTGCCGTATATCATAGCAAATAGTATGGACATGAAAACGAACTATTTTGGCGAGAAAATATAGTAACATACTTTGATTGAAAACAGCAATAGATAAAGAACAAAATAGTGTTCGCCTGGAAAATAATGCATGACATCTAAGCCTCTCCAAATCTAAAGGAGTTCCGAAATATGAAACTGAATCTCATTTACTTTTAAAAAAAGATTAATCTGTTAATCAAATACCTTTTTTATTTTTTATACTTGAGATAGTTATTGGGAAAACTTCCATTATTGAGGGCTCTTGGCGCGATTCAAAAGATCACCAAATTTACGGTAGCAAGCAATTCCAACTATCTGCCAGAGAGTTGAGTTGATACACTAAATACTCGATTGGATTGATGAAAGCCTTCGAAAATGGCGTTTTAAATTGAAATTACAGAGACAGAATCAGGTCTAAAATTGAGATAAAAAAATAACTACTCATCGGATTTTGTTGAAACTGGTCTCTAAACCTTTCCAGTACCAAAAGGAACAAACGGTGAAAATTTCAGGCAAATCTCCCGGGCAGTTTCTGAGATCTTAGGGAACACACATATATACACATTTACCAACATTCATTTTTATATATATAGACTAGCGGTACCCGCACGGCTTTGCCCGTGGTATAAAAGTAAAAGGTCATTTGGTAATGAATTGATATCGCAGAAAGAATACTTAATTCTAGTTATAATTCAACTGTAGTTTTTTAAAAGTATGTTATAAAAATAAGCCAAAAGAGAACAAAGGAACAATTTTGTTGCTTACAGAGACATGAAAAAGCAAACACCTTAAAAAATATGGTAGCATTTGAGTACTGTCATGCAATAATATGTTTCTCTGAGAAGGAAACATATTTAATCAGGTATTTATCATACGCAAATAATTTTTTCTACTCTCGAAAACAAAAATAGTTGCGTAGCAACGTGCCTTGGAAAATTTCAATTATTGAAGGTTCTTGACGCTATTTAAAAAGTCGCCAATTTGGTAGCTAATTTGGGATACCTGGGGTAATTCTGAACCCCTATCCCTTCCATATAAATAAAGACACTTACGTAATCTCACTTTTGTGAAAGAGAAATTGTCGCCAAATGTTGAGGTATTCTCTATAAAGCTGATTACTTTTTTGGCAATCTAAAATCAATTTGAATATTATATTTGGCGCTAAATGTACATCATTCCGTAAGGCGTTAAAATAATTTCCAATATTGCAGTATATCATAGCAAATAGTATGGACATGAAAACGAACTATTGATTGGATGTTTGGCGAGAAAATATAGTAACATACTTTGATTGAAAACAGCAATAGATAAAGAACAAAATAGTGTTCGCCTGGAAAATAATGCATGACATCTAAGCCTCTAAAAATCTAAAGGAGTTCCGAAGTATGAAACTGAATCTCATTTGCTTTTAAAAAAAGATTAATCTGTTAATCAAATACCTTTTTTATTTTTTATACTTGAGATAGTTATTGGGAAAACTTCCATTATTGAGGGCTCTTGGCGCGATTCAAAAGATCACCAAATTTACGGTAGCAAGCAATTCCAACTATCTGCCAGAGAGTTGAGTTGATACACTGAATACTCGATTGGATTGATGAAAGCCTTCGAAAATGGCGTTTTAAATTGAAATTACAGAGACAGAATCAGGTCTAAAATTGAGATAAAAAAATAACTACTCATCGGATTTTGTTGAAACTGGTCTCTAAACCTTCCCAGTACCAAAAGGAACAAACGGTGAAAATTTCAGGCAAATCTCCCGGGTAGTTTCTGAGATCTTAGGGAACACACACATATACACATTTATCAACATTCATTTTTATATATATAGATGTTCAAGAAAAATATCGCAACACCTTTTTCTCATTAATAATTTATTTCACCCTATTAATTTCTTTCACGCTCGTGCAGACGATTTTTATAAATCCAATTTAAAATGGATATTTCCAATTTTTCAAATGCCCATATCTTTCTTCAGGGTGGAGATATCAATTAGTGGTTTTGAGAACCTGCGGAAGGAAACTGTCCTAAAAGGTATTTTTTACGTTCTTTCGAATGAGATCAAGATTGAGCAGATCCGATAAGTATGTCGCTACATAGAGCCATTTTGAAGTCCTTTATTCGAAATTCGAAAGGATCGGTACTTTTTTCCCGCTCAAAAACCACCCTATAATCCTTTGCATGTGCCCAAGTATCTCCCTGCCAAATTTTGTCCAGATTCAACGTAAACTGTGGATTTGTACAAGGAACACACATATAGCTACTTATATTAAAAACTGAGTATCTATGTCACGCTTCTTTCTCCTGAACGCCGATGAACTGAAAGTCGAGCCAGGTACCGATGGATTGGTAATTTTTTAGGCTTCATTAGTTTCAATTTATTTAATTATACGATTTGAATTAACGAAGATATCAATTAATAAATAGTCAAATTTAAAACGATTTGTCCTAAATGATGAAATATGAAATTCATTGTTACAAAACATGGTTGCTATGAAACAGTAATAATGATAATGAGAATTTTGAATCAAGGCTTAACTAAATCAAACATGGAACTCATTAGCGGGTCACGTACGTAGTACTTTTATCGCTAGCTACTTGTAATCTTTGAAACATAATTAGTTGAAAAGCCATATACTTATATTAAAAACTGATCATCTATCTATGTCTGCTTTTTTCCCTTGATGAACGAGCTGAACTTGCTAAAACTTTCCTCACCATTTTGAAGACTCGAAGCATCTCAATAATTCAAATGATTTTTTGATGCAGGAAAAAACTAAAGGCGTGAAGCGTCTCTTAGCGAGTCGCCTTGGCGGCGAGTAGTTTGATGAAACTTTCTTTACTACTTTAAAGGCGCGAAGTGCCCGTGCAACGCCGGGCCACGCAGCTAGCTGCTTAGGGCATTAGCGGGCCACGTACGTAGTATGTCTTGAAATCTTATGAAAATTAAATTGCATCAAATAATATAACATCAGAATGAGCTAAACGTTGGGGGGCTGTTACATCAACATGCCGCAGGAAGCTAATCTAGCTGCCCTGGCAGCTAGTATATATATATTCTTTGTTTTATTTATATTATATGGATTACTTTGCTGAAGTATTTTTTAGATGCAGTATTTTCTGGGTAATTTACAAAAATAACCACAAGGGATTGTTTCATAAATGAATTTGAACTTCACACGTTTCTGAAATGGAATAACGCAAAGGAATTTTTAAACCACATTCTGTTTGTTGCTAAAAATAGACTTTAGGTTCATCAATATTTTGTTGTTCAAATAAATAACAGTTGTTATTCAATAACATAAGAGAATGAGGCAGCTTGAATTCGCTTTCCAAAGTTTTCGAATAATGCAGACGTTTGAAGGACGATATTACGCAATCTTTATCGAATTTTCACGGCATACTTAATTGAATTTCGGAGCTAATTCGAGACCATGCAGTTTTAATGTGACACCAGGTGGCGTATATCATTTGGGAATCTCATTAAATTTTACGACAATTTCTGGGAATCAGATTTCATAATTCCATCTGGGTATCTGCGCAACGATTTAAGATATTCAAACCTTTGCCGCGCAATTGGATGCCCAAAATAGAATGAACTAATGCAATTCAGTTTAAAAATAATTTTAAAGCCGAGTAGCTCTTTTATTACATTTCATAACTAAATGAAGTGAGAAATAAGATGGGAGGGGAAGGGTTCAAACAGAAAACGAAAATATTTTTCTAAAATTAAACAAAGTTATTCTATTTGGTACAAAATAATTTTAAAACTGAGTTTGTTTTTTTCCATTATATTCAACTAGCAGTACCCGCACGGCGATGCCTGAGCAATAAATGTAAAGGAAGTCAACTAAACAAATTTAAATTCACTTCAACCCTCTGAAGTAAAATTATTATATTATTTAGTTTAAATGTGCTACAGAATCTTTTAAATTCCACTAAAAGTCCTGTTAAAGTTTAAAACAATCCGCCAATAAATCAAAAAGACATTAAGTTAAGTAAGTAACAGGAGATATTAATTATTCAAATTTAGTCAATTTTCAAGGCTTAACTCGATACGCAAATTTAAACCACGATGTAACTTCAGGGACGAAAGAGCAGTTTGTCTGGAAAATGGATCTAGTGTTTTAGTTTTCCGTATAGAGTTAAGCCTTGAAAATTGACTACATTTGAGTAATTAATATCTCCTGTTCTAATTAACGGAGAGAACTGTGCCAAAACTTTTCTTTTTCAGAAAAAACCCCTTTCCAGCGATGTATGTTATGGGATGGGGAAAAGTCCCCCCCCCCTCAATTATGCCGGATACACTAAAAATGAGACTAATTAATTAATTTAAAAATAGCTAATTCGAAATTTAGAATGCGGCCTTCGAAGTGCATTTAACGGGGATACGTTCGAATTTTTGTGCCAAGTTTCAGGTCTGTAGGTGCTGTGAGGGCATGTATATATATATATGAGAGGGGTGTATATATATATATATATATATATATATATATATATATTCAAGGCTTAACTGTGTTCGCAAAACTGAAACACTAGATCCATTTTCCATACAAGCTACTCTTCCTTCAGTGGTTTAAATTTACGTATAGAGTTAAGCCTACGTTATAAGTTAAGCCTTAAAAACTAAATTTGAGTATTACTTGCTTAACATAATGTCTTTTTGATTTACTTGGTGAATTGTTTTAAACTTTAAAAGGACTTTTAGTGTAGTTTTAAAGGTTGTGGAGAAACCGGTAAGACTAGAATTTTCTATGAGATATTTTTAATTAACTCAATGCATCTACAGCTTTTAAAATACTATGAGATTTATAGCTGTGATGCCTAATTAGTAAATTTGAGGTGTAATATAAGACTATATTCTTAAAAATTAAAGTTTTGCTGTGGCCAATAACTCTCACAATATTTTCAGAAAATTATTGTAATTGGTCCCCTATGATGAGAACGCTACTGATAACTCTAAATGTTTAGCAACAGAAAAATCAGATGAAGAGTTTAATGTATTACATAAGCTCATGTCTCTAAAAGACTTCCAACATATTTTTGGAGGGAGTGTTAAATAATACATGACCGTTATACAAAGTTTGGCGCTTTTTTTCCAGAATGATTTTTCTAAAAACAACTCTACCAATACTGAAATACTGACTGCAATTATAACAACAAATGCAAATCTGACTAATGAAGATAATCTGACAGCTGCAACAATTGTGATAACTCCTCTGAAAACTCCTATAAATTTGTATACACCATCTACTTCAAACAAAACAACTCATTGTAGCAAATTTATCGATGATTACCAATAAAATGCGCCAAAAAATAGGAGAAAATTTCTTAATAGGATAGACAAAAAAAAAAAAACATTCTTTATAATTTGAGAGTTATAGAGCAGCTATTGAAAACAATGAACTAGAAAATCAGCAAAAAAAGTGAAAAATAAAGAAAAGAAAAGAAAACGGAATGGACAAGCATCCGTACAAGAAAGAAAATGCTGTAAAGAAGACTAAAACAAATAAAGAGAAGTAAAAAAATAGAAAAGGGAAAGATGGAGAAAGTATTGAATGCTATAATGTTATAATACATTCAATTAACGGTATAATACCTTCATATAATGGTATACTATATTCATGTAAAGGTATAATATTTTCATATATACTATGTGAATAATCCAGTATAACATTGAATGTTTACATGGCCAATAACTGTATGGTTTCATAGCCAATAACTATGATAAGGTGGCCAATTACTATTAATTTGACATTTTTGTTTTTGTGTTACTTTTTTTCTAATAATATAGCTGAAAAAGTGTTTTCACACAATATGAGTAGTAAAATGCATTAATATACACTGCTCGACATTGAAAATGCAACACCAAGAAGGAGTGGTCAGAAATTCATGCAAATTTTACCATAGACGCACGTTACTGAGTTATGCAAATGGTATGAAATGCGCAGCTCTCCGACGCACGTGAAGTAAGATATAAGAGAATGAAGTTGAAGAGTGGGCTATGTTCATGTTGGTTTTTCTGCCAGACTAATTATCGGATAAATTTGGTTTTTGTCTCGAAGGATACGTGTGATAGGAGGAAATGCCACGCCGTCCTCAACGAAGACACTTCCAGCATATAGACGACTTTACAAGGGGTATGGTGATCGGACTGAGAAGGGAAGGTTTGTCCATACGTCAAATTGCAGCTGATACCCACATGGATGCAAGCACTGTGCATCGGCTGTGTCGGAGATGGTTGGAAAGAGGAAATGTAGCCACATTGAGGGGTGCAGGTGCAGCCAGAGTGACGTCAGACCGCTTGGATCGACGGATTCACCGACAAGCTGTGGCGGACCCGCAAGTCACTTGTACGTCGATTCTGCAGCACGTGCAAGGTACCCTAGATGTTCCTGTGTCGACCAGAACCATTTCCCGTCGACTGATTGCACGTGGCCTGCAATCACGGCGCCCGCTAAGAAGACTGCCATTGACCTCACAGCACAGACTCCAACGTTTGGAATGGTGCCGGACCAGAGCGACGTGGATGGCAGAATGGCAAACCGTAGTGTTCTCAGATGAATCACGCTTCTGTTTGTCTAGCGATAGTCATCGCATAGGTGTGTGGCGTCGACGTGGAGAAAGATCGAATCCGGCAGTAACTGTGAAACGCCCCACAGCGCGACAACGTGGCATAATGGTTTGGGGCGCTATTGCATACAATTCCGTATCACCTCTAGTTCGTATTCGGGGCACTATGACGGCCCAACGATATGTAGATAATGTACTGCGGCCGGTGGCAATCCCCTACCTTCAGGGTCTGCCAAATGCAATTTTTCAACAGGATAACGCCCGGCCTCACAGTGCTCGAATCAGCCAACATGCTCTACGAGGTGTACAGATGCTTTCCTGGCCACCATACTCTCCTGACTTGTCACCAATCGAACATGTGTGGGACGTGATTGGACGCCGTTTGCAGAACCTGCCACTGCCTCGTTCAGAGGACGAACTGTGGCAAATGGTTGAAAGGGAATGGAGTGCCATCCCTCAGGACACCATCCGCAGGCTTATTGACTCCATACCTAGACGTGTTTCTTCGTGCATCGCTGTCCGCGGTGGTCCTACTTCTTATTGAGCCGACGCCGTTCTCGCTCTAAATTTTTCTTATCTATTTTGAAATAAATATCACTTATTGTTCCATGCTGTCTCTGTCTTCTTACCAAATTTCATCAATTTCTGACCACTCCTTCTTGGTATTGCATTTTCAATGTCGAGCAGTGTAGTATCATATGAAGTATTTCTTATTTATGCAGAAATATTTCATTTATTTTTTATTCAAGCATGCGAATACAATGTCGCTAAAGTGGCCAATTACTATACCGCTGCGAGTATAATAATTTTACTTCAGAGGGTTGGAGTGAATTTAAATTTATTCAGTGGACTTCCTTTCCATTTAAATGCACGAGCATCGCCGTGCGGGCACTGCTAGTGATGTAATAAATAAAAGCGCCCTCACACCTGTAAATCCGCCACTGTATTAGTTGACACATGGTGATGAATTGTCTGGTGATGAATTGTTCGTACCAGAAAAAATCAAAAGAGGCATTTTCATGGTACGAAAATCTAATTTTTTTGCGGGGAGGAACCCCCCTGATACCCCTAGACCATCTAAGATGCCCCCCCCCCGTTTTTTTGCAAGTCGGCGCCTCTGTGTCCCTTTTCAGATTTCCTTCGGAACCTTTGTTGTCGGGGCCCTTCGCGACATGGTAAATCCACCATTGATGGGCAAATTGGAACTTTTCCCAAGAGCAGCGAAGACCCAATTTGCTCGTTAAATCAGAACCACAAAGTGAAAAAACGGGGGAAATTGGAATCAATCTTGTACTATCTGTGTTTCCTCGGTAAATAGGGCTTGATATTTTGATTCTATTTCAACATGTATATTCAAGCTGGTTGGTTTATGTACGTGTTTGTTTGTTTTAGTGTAAGTTTTATTTTTATAACCTTGCAAACGTAAGCATCGAATTCAACTACTAAATTGCTACATTACTGCCAAAGTGACCATTGATTAGTGTGTTGTAGGAACTGTGCTGTATTATTGACTAAAACTTTTATTGGTTACTTTGAGTTTGTATTTGGCAACAAAAGAGTTTGTTTTTGATTTTGTAGAATGCGACAGTTTTGCAAGCTCATTTTCTGCTAGGTACTCACAGTTTTAGATGCATTTTTACCTGCAAATGTTTGAGTTATGTGTAATAAATTTGTAGAGGCGTTCCGAGTAGCACTTAGGCCGAGAACCGAGTTACCGAGTACCCCGAAAGCAGAATACTGCTAAATCGGCGGAAAAAAAAAAAAAAAAAACGTTGTCGTCGTTCGAAAGCAAAAAAAAAAAAAAAGTTTCGTTCGTAGCCGATGTCTCGCAGAGCAAGCAGGCAATAATGCTGCCGCCGCCGCCGTAGCCAGTGCCGTGAAAATTGCCATATAGACCACATCAAACGTGCGGACGACTTGACTTGAGCTTCTGAGGACCTTCCTGATTTTTCCGCAGAACTCCAGTAATAACACTTGTTCAGGCTTCGTTTGAAGTTCTGCAGTCCTTATTTGGGCCGCAGAACTTCAGCTACGAAACTAGCAGTACACATTCGTTATTCAAATAATGTTTCCAACGATTATTTTTTTCCGCATGAGAATCGAGGGGACGCAAACTTAGTCTGAAATTCTGAAAGCTCTCACATTTTGGCCGCAGATCTTAAGTGACGAAGCTTGCGGTAGGTACACAAATCAGTTCTTCAAATTATGTTTAAAACAATTTTTTCGCAAGAGAATCGCAAGGGCGCAGGTATTCAATTGAAGTTTTGCAGGTCATCACATTTTATCCACAGAACTTCAGTGACGACACTTTGTAGTATATATTAGGTATTCAGTTATTTTTAAAACCATGTTTAATCATGAGGAAATGGCGGGAACGCAAGCTTCGCTTGAAATTCTTCGGGCTTTCACATTTTGGCCGCAGAACTTCAGTGACGAAGCGTGTAGTCCAAATAGCTTTTCAAATTACGTTTAAAACAATTAATTCTTCCGCGTTAAAGAGTCGCGGGGAGCAGGATTCGTTTGAAGTTCTGCGGGGGGGGGGGGGGGGAGGGGCTACACATTTTATCCGCAGAACTTCAGTGACGAAACTTGCAGTTCAAACTAGAGTTATTCAAATTTTGTTTCAAACAATTAATTCTTTGTTAAAGAATCGCGGGAAAACGGGCTTCGTTTGAAATTCTGCGGGCCTACACATTTTATCTGCGGAACTTCAGTGACGAAACTAGCGGAACTTCAGTGACGAAACTAGCGGTACAAATTAGGTATTCGACAATGTTCAAAACATTTTTTCCTAGTGAGAGAAGCGCGGAAGAGGGGGGAGTACTCTCTTGAAGTTTCGCGGTCTTTCACATTTTGGCCGCAGAACTTCAGAGACGAAACTTGCAGTGCATATTAGTTATTCAAATGATGTTTAAAACTATTAACTCTTCCTGTTGAGAGAATCGAGGGGCGCTGGCTTCGTTTAAAGTTCTACGGGCTTTCACATTTTGGCCACAGAACGTCAGCTACGAAACTTCAAACAATTGTTTAAAAGTAAAGGTGTCAAAATGAAAATGTTTGAAGAAAGAGACTGTAGAATTAAGAAATTTTTAGCTGAAATCAACACATCAATGAAGTTTTAAATTTTGAATAGTAAAAAACAGAAATCCAATCTGCTGAAGAAGGAACAATTTCCCTATCAAGTCTTACAAAGAAGGATGAAAATGACTAAAGAATCTGAAACGAGTATGATTGAAATTTGGACAATCGCGAGGCAATCTCCATGGTATATGCACTATTGTATGTTTGACATTACATGTGCTGCATAAGGGAACTAGTTCATGGCAAAACAGATGTCTGTGAGTAAATCTGGTGTGGCCCGGAGGTATTACAACTTTTTCTCTTCTGGTGATTTTTGATGACTTGAAACTTTCAACAGAAATCCAATCTGCCGAAAAAATAACAATTTCCCTAACAAGTCTTTCAAAGAAGGATGAACATGATTAAAGAAGTTGAAACGGATATGATTGAAATTTGGACAATCCGCGAGCAATCTCTATTGCATGTGCAATACTGTCTGATTGACATTACGTGTGTTACATAAGGGAATTTGTTCATGGCAAAACAGATGTCTTTGAGTAAATCTGGTGTGGCCCAAAGAAAAAGGTATTTCAACTTCTTTTCTGGTGAACTTTGATGACTTGAAACGTTCGTCGAAGGCTGACAGCAGTTCAAATAATTTCGCGACTCTCTATTCCAGTTATTACAAAAAAAAAAAAAAAACACACACACACACACACAAAGACAGCATGTAAGTACGCAAGCATATATGGGTCATTCCAACGAAAATGGTACAAATCATGTCCGAGACTTTAGAATTTTTTAAAATCAATTTTAATAACTACCACCCATTAAGTGTATTTTTTATTGGTTCTCCATTTAATTTTGTGCCATCAAGTATCAATTGATTAGGTATAATCCATTTAGAAAGGACACAAAAAAATTATCTTTGTCAGAAGAAGGAGAAAATGACGTGTCCCAGCTTCAAATTGCTAGAATTTTAAATGTGATTTAAAATTAAACTGAAATGTAACAACAAAATAAATGACACTGCACTGCACAAAAGATGCTTCTGACACCATTTCTGCAGTTTATTACGCAAATGAAAAAAAATTTCCCCAAAAAACACTATTATTTATCCATGTCCCTAGATTTTCTATGTTTCGAATTGTCCACTCTGTTATATGCCTTTTGGAAATAAAATAAACAATTGCATTCAATCTGATATATTTTTTAAAAAATATAGGTAGTATAACTGCCGTGATTAGCTTGCTACATTGAATTATGTAGTCAACAACCAGGGTGAGCCTAATTCTTTTCTTATGATAGTTAATTTGAACTGTTGGATGTCCACTCTGTTAGAGCCGATTTCATGATGAAAAAAAAGATTTTTTCTTGAAATTGCAGACAGACTTACAGTTTTAGGCTGTTTATTCCACTTTATGCTTGTTCTGTGATTCTAACTTTTCTTTGTGATTATGAAGATATTTTTAAAGGCTTATTTGTCCACTCTGTTACATGTCCACTCTGTTACACAAAGTGATCAAAATATTTAAAATCCTTTCATAAATGAGTCATGTACTAGTTATTTACACTTCATTATACACAAATAAATGGAAACTCAATAAAAAAAATATGATTAGTTGGTGGAAATTATTTAAATTGATAATCTTAAGTAAAGAGTTTCAGACATGATTTGTACCATTTTCGCTGGAATGACCCATATATATATATATATATATATATATATATATATATATATATATATATATATATATAAAGTGTAGTGAGTAATAAGAATAACATTGGAAAGAAAAAGAAAAAGGAAATAAAAATTAAAGAAATAATAGTGCCTACGGATTGATAAATTGATTTTTTTTAAAGGAGAGAGTGATGATTTGGAGAGAGAGTGATTTTTGATAGAGAGTGTTCTTCACTAGGTCGCTTCGTCGGATGACATTAATTAACGAAGATATTATGTAAAAGCTTTAAAAAGTTTTTCGTAATTTTCGATGCGAATCTTAAAATATTAAAACAATACTACCAAAAAATGAGCAATTTTTCTGCATCTCATAGAATGTGCTTAAAACTTCCATGTTCTATAAAACTTCAATCAAAACATATTTTAGCAAATGCGACTACGCCTTAAATTTACACGATTGGAAACCCATGTCATTGTTAGCCAACGAGGAGAAAAAAACTCAATGATTTAACGTTTATCTGGTGCCAGTTTCTATTTGTTAACAATTAAAATACCTGTAATTGATTTTAGTATAATATAAGGTTTTTCAATTTTCCCTCTGTATTCTGGTTTTATGACTAGAAAAGTTTACTAGTAAAGATTATCTTTCCTTTTCCGTGTTCACCATGTCCTCTAGAAATCAATCAAATATAAATTTAAAATGCTTTCTGACTTGTGAAGTTCGTTTTAAGAAGTCGGCAATCAGGGTCGGAGTTTTCTTTAACTTTTTTATTTGATCCTTAGTACTTGTTTAAGGGTCATTCCATGGTAACTCAGGTTACATTTGATACACTTGTGCCTGGTTTAACACTTATTCTAATGAAAAAAAATGTTTTGGAAAGGTTATTGATTTTTTTTATTTTAAACTACTTTTAACTTATTTAGGAAATGCAAAATATGTTAATACATAAAATAATTATTAACCAATAAATTAATTTCTTTTGGTAACTCAGGTTACCTAAAACAGACATCTGACATACTTAGTTCACTAAGAACTTGAAATTCTGCTCTTGTTAAAATTTTTGATTGATACAAAGTATTGTACATAAATCTATAGATTCTAAGCTACTTTAAAACTTACATTTGAATGTAAACAACTACATAGAGTTTTTTTCATTAATTATTCACTCAGTAACTCAGGTTACAAATCGTTGGTAACTCAGGTTACACATCATAAAAATTCTTTCAATATTACTTTTTTTTCTAGTAATTAATTTAAGCTATCTGAAAAAAAAACACTGTTGCCAATAGAATTTAACATATTTTTGACAAAATCAAATAAAAATTATCCAAAAAAATTTGTTTTGAAAAATGACTTGCATGTCCCACTTTCTATGGAATGACCCTTAACTTGTTAAATAACAGAGGTTTTTGAAGCTTTCATTGATTTAAATCGAAAGTTTAAAAGAGTTTTTTACCATATTCTCAATTTCAATAAACCATAGTCTCTGGCCAGTGGTGATTGAGAGAGGTAAAGCTTAGACCGACCGCGCGACGTATGATATAACCTATCAATGAGACATCTGCCTTCTCCAAGCAAATTTAAAGTGTTTTACCTCGTAAGCTAATTCATCATCACCGCAAGGTGGCATATGCAAGCTTTAGAACAGTGGTCAGAAGTAGCGAAACTACTGTAGTACCGTAAAATGGGGTTAATCGGAACACTTTTCAGCTTTGATTGTAAAAAAAGCAGTTAAAAGATTTTTTTTTAATTTTATTTTTTGGATAAAAATTTCGGTCTTGCTTTACTTTTGATATTCCAAGCAAAGACAAAAGATTTTGAACAATTACTATTAAAATATATAGCAAATTATGAGTGTTCCGAATCACCCCGCTGATAGGGGTCAATCGGAACACTTGTTAAAATTTTTATTTTTTTCAATTTAATCTGTAATAGGTCTCACAAAACATGAGTAATATTGATGGGGGAGAATAAGAACAGATAATTACTGTCAAATAAATGCATAATTTTAGTACCAGTAAACGTTTATAATTTGTGAAAATTCAAAATAATTTTGAACTTATGAAAAATGAAAAGTAATTTTAAGAAATACTTTTGAATTGAAATACAAAGATTTAACATGAATGGAAGTCACTCATGTCGTCCACAAATATGTACTTGTCCTTAAAACTAGCAATTGTGACTTGGCTTAAGTTTTTTCATAACATCTCCTGGGATGAACTCTACCTTTTCTTTAGTTTTTTGAAATTTCTGGGTTTCGGGGATTGTCCTGAAAGATTTTTTCGCTTATTCATCACTGTCTGTGTGCTGGACGTTTACTACATAAAGTCTATGTGACTTTCCCCTTTTATTTTAAGTAAAAAGAAGTCTCCTGGAGAAAAAATCTTTTGAAATCTGCAACTTTTGTCATTCTAAGATCTAGTTGCTCACGAGAAGGGATAAACAGTAATAAATCCTTGTCCTTGTCTTGATTAGAAGAATTAGGGTTAGAATCTTGAGTTTTCAAACAGTTTCCTTCAAATAAGTTTGAATTGGAACAACAGAACTAAGTGTTCCGATTCACCCCGCAAATTTTTTTCCTATGGCATTTTTCAGAATTCTTCACTTTTATGACACAATTTATAAAAAATGTAAATTCTAATGTGGTATTCTGTTGTTCAGATACATGTATAATTGAAACATACCACTCATAGTTTTTAAATATAAGAAGGTTTGTTCTTGCATATGAAGTTTTGCAGTCTATGAAAACGTGATGTTTTCTAGCATTCAACGTGCAGCCCTCTTTAGAAGCCAGTAGTGTTGCCAGATTGACAAAAGTAATTTTTTCCTACTTCCTATGATCTTACCTTTCTAAAAAAAAATTCATGGCGAAAAATACTCAATAGTATATTTATGAAGAATTTCTTTGTACGGTCGGGAAGTTTTGATCCGATTGACCCCGCTGTTCCTATACACCCCATTTTACGGTAACTACATTTTTTAGTAGCTTGTAGTGTAGCGCACTACTTAAAAAAAAGTAGAGTAGCGAGTAGCGCGATACAAAAATGTAGTAGTTTGCAGCGATTTCTGGAAACTTTTAAATTGAAAAATAAATAAATAAATGAAAAAGAGAAACAAAGAAAAAAAACAAGGTTTAATTGACTCTGACTGGTGCAAATCTTGCACGAGTACAGCAGCGGACGCAATGAGAAATAAGAACCATAAGAGTATGAGCTGATCTTAGATACATCATTTTGACAAAATACACTCTATCTGTTTGATGTCATTGGTTTATTTGGCATCATAATTTTTATATTCCTTCAAATAATTTTCATGTTCTTAAGTATTCCCTGGCAAGAAATTAAAAAAAATGAAGGTTGAATTTTTTCAATCTTTCATCTTTTGAATCCTTTCTCGTGGTTAATATTCGTAAAAATTGTAAAAAAAATCTAAAAAGAACAAATTTTAGAAGAAAAAAAAGGCGGGGGGAACAAAAAGGAAAAATAACAAATAAATTCAAAGACAATTCCTAGTTCTGTTCCATATTCAAATGAATTAATTTATTAATGTAAACTACTTTTTGAATTTTTTCGGTCAATCCTCAAACGATGTATGCTTTTCGTTTATATTTTTTAAAGTAAAGAAATAGCGACTACAATTCAAAAGTAGTTTGTTGTGCTACATTTTTAAAAAAGTAGTTGTAGTTAACTACATTTATAGCAAAGTAGTTGTAGTTCGCTACAAAATAAATGTAGTTTCTAACACCACTGCTCTAGAACTGCGAATACGTACTATATATTTGCAATTCAAATAGAGTAAAGTGGGCACTGAGGCAAGGGCAGATCCTGCTTGTGGTATGAAGGTGGTCATTTTCGGGAAGGGGGATGTCAAAGGGCAATTTCTGAGCAAAAACGAGGGTGTTTGGCAATTCTCTCGTAATATTAGACCCAAAAAGTGCTGTTTTAGGTTATATTTGACCCCTTAACCCATTTATGCCCAAGTTTTTTTAAACATTTTTTTTTTTTCAATTTTTATCCGCTTAAAATTTCTACTTGAAATGGTTTACATACATTTTAGGCTCGAAATAGTTCGCCGTTGCCATATTTATTAAGTTATTTAACGTCCTGTTGATGGGATATTTTGCAGATATGTGAGCAAAATACGACCTTACTTGACTTTAATTTTGCAAAGTAACATTACAGAAGGTATCTGTGATAAATTTTAAGCAAATCATTTTAAAATAGTTTAATTTTACAAAAAATAAGTTCGCAAAAAAACTTACTTTCTGTGGCTACCCATGCTGAATCGTTGCTTGACTGATTCGTCTGAAAATAACCGTCAATAAATGCACTCTGATGTCCAACTAGTGGTTCTAACTGGTTTTCTCAAGAAGAAGGACTATTTAACTTGTGAAAAACAGCTTTAGTGAAATGATATACTCACAGGTTTTCGTATGCAGTAACTAACAAGCGTCCCATTTTTAGGCTACTGGGAATAAATGGGTTAAGGAGGTGGGATCATGACCCTCATGACAGCCCTCTGGATCCGCACTTGCACTGAGGTCCCTTGCAAATGGTTGCTGAAAGAAGTAAAACAAATAAGTCCAGTAACTTATAACTTGCTTTTAATCTTAGTGAATGACAGTCAATTTTTCTTGTTTACAGGATTTCTCAATTATTCTTTTTCTCTTTTTGAAATTACATTACCATCACAAACTGTCTGAAGCCTACATTTCTCCCAAAAGGAAGAATGGACCGTTGTATATCTGTAGCTAATTTCTAAACTCGCCGCAATAGGGCGTATTTAAGATGAAGGACTGCAAATTTAATTACGAGATAATAAATAACATTACTTGTTTAAGTAAGCACTCCCGGTTTTTTTTTTTTTTTTTTTTGGTAAGTGCGAGATAATTTTCTCAGGTAGCCAAATGTTTTGATGAGCAATTCTGTTTTAACCCATTTATGCCCAAGTTTTTTTAAACAATTTTTTTCAATTCTTATCTGCTTAAAACTTACTTCGAATGGTTTACATACATTTTAGGTTCGAAATAGTTCGCCGTTGCCGTATTTATTAAGTTAATTAACGTCCTGTTGAGGGGATACTTTGCAGATATGTGAGCAAAATACGACCTCACTTGACTTTACTTTTGCAAAGTAACATTACAGATGGCAACTGTGATCAATTTTAAGCAAATCATTTTAAAATAGTTTAATTTTATAAAAATAAGTTCGAAAAAAAAAACTTACTTTTTGTGGCTACTCATGCTGGATCGTTGCTTGACTGATTTTTCTGAAAATAGCTGTCAATAAATAAACTAATGTCCTACTAGTGGTTCTATCTGGTTTTCCCAAGAAGGACTATTTAACTAGTGAAAAACAGCTTTAGTAAAAGGATATACAAATTACAGGTTTCTGTATGCAGTAACTAACAAGCGTCCCGTTTTTAGGCTACTGGGCATAAATGGGTTAAAAATGCAGATCGCGCGTAACATCTGCAAAACTCATGAAACTTTTATGTTTATATTCATTCTTCCTACGTAATTATTACAACTGAGAATTCGCCGGGTATTATTCAAAGTAACAGCGCCGTAAATTACGTCTGACATTTATTTCCGAATTTCAGCAGAAAAATAAATTGCTGCTAAATTACTTCAAAATTTCACTGTCTTCTCTAGGTAATCATTTTTTCTCAAAATTTCTCAAAGAGTTTCATGTCATTT
Source organism: Uloborus plumipes (assembly GCA_038373865.1). NCBI lineage: Eukaryota > Metazoa > Arthropoda > Arachnida > Araneae > Uloboridae > Uloborus > Uloborus plumipes. The sequence continues at coordinate 53,203 of JAXGGA010004042.1, read as the reverse complement.
ATTTCCTACCCTTCCAAGAACTCTATTTGGATGAGCAGAAATAATTTTTCTGTTCCTGCAAAAATTCATTTTCTTAACTCAAATCGGCGCACACAAGGGAAATAATGAAGTTTTTGAGAGGGAAAAGAATCGCTCGCGTTAAGTACTAAATGAGAAAAAAATGAATTTGTTCGCAATTGAAAGAATGATGGATATGAACACGTTGATTTTTTTAGCTGAATAAAGGTTTTGTGTAATTTTAATAAAATGAATACCTTTATAGGGTCCAGTGGCGTATTCAAGGGGGAGGTTTGGGGGTTTAAACCGCCCCCTTGGCGAAAAATTAGCTTCATCATGCACTTTTTCCTCCCACATTTCCTTGAAAAAAATCACGCGGAAAAAAATCACATCGGAGAATTAAGTGAAATAGCCAAACATAAGCAGTAAAAAATTAGGAATCTAACGATACCTAGGACTAAGGTCAGTTCACTGACGTTCGGGAGAAGTACTTTTTACATAGATAGATAGATACATCTCTCGCTTTTTAATTATATTAGATATATGTGTGTGTGTGTGTAAATTAAAAATCGTCGGTAGATTGAACCTCCCCCTTGAAAAAATCCTGGATACGCCACTGATAGGGTCATTCCATAGAAATGTCCACCTCAGCCGAAGAAAAAAAAATATACCGAGGTGAAAAAAGTACCAAAAAATAAATAAATAAATAAAAATCATACAACATAAGTTAAAAAAATTGAAAAAGTATTGTAATTATCACTGAGATTAGCCATAATAAGTAGTTTGTAGTGTTTTTACTGCTTGTTATTCGATGGTTACGTTAGTCACATTACGTTAGTCACATTCCATCTTGAGTAAAAGTGACACTTAAGACTAAAAATAATTAAGATTTAATAAATGTGTTTTATGTTCTTAAAAGCCAACTTTACACATTTTTCAAATATATCATTCAATTTTTAACACTTGCTCAACTTTGAGAAATTTTTGCCTCACAACACGAGTATTCATTTTCAGGGTTGCAAAAATGTTACGTTAGTTAGGCTGGTATTTTGGTTGAAAAAATATCTACTGTCAGTAATTTTGTTTTAGATTCTTAGCAGAAATGATACATAGATACCATGTACATTGTAAATACACCTGCATAACTGAAAAATATTTTTTATCCCTTCAGTTACAAGTAAAAACAGTTACAAAATCAGCTCTGAATGTTACGTTAGTCACTATGGAATGACCCTGCAGTTAGTCCAAAAAATAGTTGAGAGTACAATACCTTTATTTTTCTGAAGCTTGGACTTTTAATTTTATATTTGAAAGGTATATGAGATAGGGGAATGTGGGTCAAAGTGAAATGGTAAAATATTTTCATAGTTTGCAGCACCACCTATTAAACAATATTTTAACTAAGTTTCTAGACACGTAGTTGATTCCTGTCAAAAAAAGAGTAGCTCCGAAGATCAACGAGCACATTATACAAGTCATTTTCAAAATTTTATGCCTTTTAGTATTCTTGATTTTCCAAAAATATTTCTTGATATAATAAAATGATAAATTGTTTGTAATTGTCATTTTTAGTATTAATTGAAATCTACTGATGTCCAGTTCAGTACTTAGTTCATACTAGGCATGTTTTGATTTTAAATCTATACTAATAATATAAAGCTGTAGAGCTTGTTTGTTTATTTGCTTGAACGCGCTAATCTCAGGAACTACTGGTTCGATTTGAAAAATTCTTTGTGTTGAATAGTCCATTTATCCAGGAAGGCTTTAGGCTATAGGAGTTATTGTTGTAACTAAAAATAATAATGTAAAAAATAATAAACTCTACGAAAAGAATTAGTTTCCTTTCCTCTCGAGAGATGGCGCTCATAAAGAGTATTGCTAAACTTTTGCAACTGTGGAGGCGCCCTCTACATTCAATGGTTAACAATCAAGCAGTTGCTCTTTCCTTTTAATGTGGATTATTTTCTACTCTTCTCGAGAGATGCCATTCGTAAAATTATTTTTTTAGCAACTGTGTAGAGAGCGTTGGTTGACAATTGCTCTAGCCTCGAGAGTCTTGCCTCTTGCCACATGGCTCAGATCACGAAATGGTTTTCGTGTTTTTCTTTGATATTCAGGTATATAATTTGTTTTGTAGGATTTTTCTATTAACTTTTGTTTTCCTTATTTCTGCATTGTTAGTATTTGTTCTTCATTTGTGGTTGTTCTTTGCAACTTTATTATTATAGTGTACCTCAGGTACTTAACTAAGCACATAATATAAAACCATAGTATATTCAAGTAGGGTATTGTTTTCTTATTCTTTTGACTTTTTTTTTCTTATGTAATAGGTAGGTAAGTAGGTTTCAAATGAGTCAAACTTTTTTTTTTAATGATTTAAGATAGTTACTAATCTAAGTAAATAATATTGTTCGTCATATTTTTGTAACGTTTTTACTATTTTGTATCATTGGTACTAAACACATTATTTAATTGCAGCGTATTTTTATATTGAGTAGTGTTTAACTATTCTTTTAACGTTTTTTTCCCCTTACGTAGCACATATATACGTTGGCTTCAAATGAGTCTAAATTTTTTTTTTAATAGATGCATATAGTTACTAATCTAAATAAATAATTTGATTTGTTATGGTTTAGTACAACATGGGTACTTATCTAGACACATAAAAGTGCGTGGTATTTTTATATTGGGTATTGTGTTGAATAGTACACTTATACAGAGGAAGCTCGTGCAACGCCGAGCCACGCAGCTAGTGTTTAATGTAATTAATCAGATGCACGCGGGGCAAAGTGAAATAGTTCATTTTGTTTACTTAGGTATTCATTTATTAAATCACGTACGTATTTCTTTCTTTATTCATTTACATTCTTTTACTTAAAAATGCACCTTTTTTTCACCCATTCGCTTTTTTCTTATTAATTCTATATTTTGTTCACTCATTTATTCCTTCTCATATGTGAATGAATTGTTTCATTCATTTATTGATTCATTTATATTTCATTATTTATTTGTTTATTTACGCATTCATGCGATAAAAAGTATTGTAACTCATCAAATAGAAAATATTTCATTACAAAAATATTGTATTTTTCACTTTGCCCCATGGATTGAGGTGAAAAATTTCTACTTTTTTTTTAAAGTGCAAAATAACTTCGAAAAATGAAGAATATCATTTCAACGACAGTTGTACTACAAAATACATTATTCATTCTTAATGTACACTGACTTTCAGGAGAAATTTCCAATTTGTTTATTTTGAAACAGGTGTGTTGTCTCAACTATTTCACTTTGCCCCACATTCCCCTACTTTAATTAGAAGCAGTGTATAAATTACTGTTCTTTTTCATATACTTCCCAGTAAATAGATGCATCTCAAACTTTTTGAAAGTGGCTCAAATAGCTATTGAAGTCGAAACTTTAATCTTTTTTTGAAAATCATCAACTTTGACACCGTTTAACCCATTTATGCCCAGTAGCCTAAAATTGCACTTTCAATGGACCTTTGCCAATACAAAGCCAAGAGAGAGTCACTAAATTATTTATGCCAGCGTGTACCTATCGAGTAGTATCCATATGTAAAAAGCAATGGCATGGGTCACTCATTGTTTTTGGAGAAAACGATCATATATTCACAACCTTAACCCTTTATGGTCAGCAATTTTTAACCAAGGAAACAATGTTTTCCTTCCAAACCTCAATCAAGGGAGACTATAGGAAGCGCATATACCTATTTTTTAAAGACTTACTGCTGCCGGCAGATACGAATGGGCCGAAAACGTCACAAAGTTCTATTCAAAATGATTCTGGAGGTATGTGCCGAATTTGGCGCACCTGACGTTAAAGGGTTAAACTTCAACGTCTAATAGTGGTGCGACATCGATGACAAAACATCGAAGTTAGTAATTAAAACATCGATGGTATTTGTACCCATCGACCAAAAAACATCTGTTTTCAAACATAGATGCTTCACAACATCGGTATTTTCCCAAGTATATTAAGAAAACATTTGAATGTATAGTTGCCCTTCAGCAAGTATACATTTAATAGTTCTAGAAAAATAGAGGGGTTAAAAAGTAGCCCGAAATTGTTCGAGAAAGACACACTAGCAGATGCACAACCCCCACCTCCCTTTTCCGAGTTTGGTTTAGACACTGCCGCATGTCTTAATAAATTTCTGAATACATTATTTTATTCTTGAAATTTTAAATTTCAGTTTTTTTATTAAAAAAATTTCCAGGAGTTTTTTCGATCATTTCCACTGTTGATTGCTATTAATCAGGAAAGTAGAAGTTTCATTATTGTTTCGTGAATTTAATTCCATGCATTCAAAAAAATTACTGACTACATCTAAAAAGTATTCATATACCTTTTGGGAATTATTACTGTACGCTTTAAAAAGTTCACGCAAATTTATCGTTTTTCGGCCGATCCCTAAAACCTTTACGGAAAGTTTGATAACTGATCAAACGAACAAAAATAAAGATTTAAGTGGAAAAGTTATGCTTTCTAGTGCAGTAAGCGCAATTGATTGCATTTTTATCTACATATACACTGGTTATCATAAATTAAGGAAAAATCACAAAAATCACAATAACTCTGAAAAATAATCCAAATCATACAAAATTTGGATATGTTGCTAAGTAAGAGTTGCCGAGTAAAATTATGCTATGAAAATTAGTGGCGCTGCAATCGGAGTACGTCATCTTCGAGGAGCTTAAAAAACTACTTTTGAGAGCAAGCCTATAAATCTCGCCGTGATACTACCAAAAGAAATCGGAGATAGCCAACTCGTAGCTATGACTTCTAGGCATGATTTACCTGCAGAACTAAGATACAGAGCCATTGGGAGACTAGAGGCAAGACAAAGTCAAACAGCAGTGGCCAGGTGGCTAAATGTGAGTCCTTCTGTGGTTCATAGACTTTGGAGCCAATTTTTAACCACAGTTTCAGCATCCAGGAGATTCAGTCAAGGACGGCCAATAGCTACGACGGGCGCTGATGACCGATATTTGAGGTTATGTGCACGCAGGAGTAGATCTGCTACTCCGACTCGTCTCAGATCCGCCCTGGCTGCAGCCACCGGAAGGTTGGTGTCAACTTCTACCGTGCGTAGAAGGCTTCACAAAGGTGGTCTGTATGCGAGACGACCAGTTATTTGTGTGCCATTGTCATCACGCCATAGGAGGGACCGTTTGCAGTGGGCACGACAACATGTTTATTGGACGCATGACCAATGGAGGGTTGTACTCTTTACGGACGAGTCTAGATTTAGTCTAGAAAGTGATAGTAGGCGTCATTTCATATGGAGGGAACCTGGAACCCGTTATCATCCGTAAAACATTCGCGAAAGAGATGCATACGGAAGAGGCAGTATCTGTGTTTGGGGGGGCATTTCTTTGGGTGGACGCACAAACCTCCATGTCTTTCCCAGGGGAACCGTAAATGCTCAGATTTATAGGGATGACATCCTTGATACTTATGTTCGCCCATACGCTGGGGTAATAGGTGATACATTCCTGCTACAGGACGATAGCGCAGGACCGCAATGAGCTCACATCATAGACGATTATCTGGAACACGCTACAATTCTGCGCATGGAGTAGCCAGCTCGTTCCCCGGACTTGAATCTTATCGAGCACGTTTGGGACGCTTTAGGGAGACAGACGTATTGCTGCCCTCAACCCACCCCCTCAAACTCTTGCCACGCTTACTACTGCTTTGCAAGATCAGTGGTTCTTGCTTCCTGTAGAATTAATAGACCGAATAATTGACAGCATTACGCATCGCTGCTCGTGCTGTATTGCTGTTGGAGGGGATCATATACCATATTGAAGGTACTTCCCCAATATCAAACTGCCACCTCAAATTTTTTCATTTTGTAAGTGCATTATTTTTTATTATACCATAATTGTCTGGTAATTTCTTTTTATGTCTTTTTATACCTTACTACGTGTTGTTCAATGTGGCCAAGTTTCATAAAAATCTACAAGTAAATCGTCATTTTTGTGATTTTTCCTTAATTTTTGATAACCAGTGTATATAAATGAATATATGTATGTTTGTTTTTTATACAAATCCACAGTTTTCGTCGAATTTTCATCAAATTTGGCACAGAAGTTCCTTGATGCATTAGAACTCATATAGGCGGCCAGGGTTTTGACATTTAAAAAAAATCCAAAATGCTCAAAATTCGAATTTTTTGTCTCAAAATGGCCATTCAATTTTGAATAGACAGTGATAGAATTTAGCCTTTAAGCATACAAATTGACAAAAATTATCACATTTAAATATGAGTATTTTCCAACAATGATTACAATTAACGATGAATTATCAATTTAAGGCTAACCTATTTCATTTTAGCATGAACTAAGTTAAAAACAATTATAGTTGTATTAATAAGCACCCGGGAAACGCCGAGTAATAAGCTAGTTATCACTAAAATGAGCAAATTTTGTTAAACGGAATAAAAATCTGGAAAGCAAAAAATATGCTGGAAAGAAAAAAATTAAAGATTTGATTTTGGGCGGAATATCGGATGATCTGAAGATAATTGAAATCTTCCGCTGAAAATGGAGGAGTTTGTAGAGAAGACAAATTATTGACTTACTTTACCACGCTCTTCAGCTTAACCATCAGAGCCATTTGGAAATGGCTCCTAGTCCAATTCACAGTAAAGATTCCTCAGTCTTCTCAGAATGTAGTTTTTATTTGTATATGTACTCTTGACAACCCCAAATCTTCGCAAATTCCATTTGTCTCCAACTCAAAACTCTAAAAGAAATTAAACTAATTTTAATCTTTTTTTTTTTTTTTTGTATTTTTTCTATAGTATGCAAAACACTTTTTGCAATCTAGCACTTAAGTTTTTTAAATTCTCTGAGATTTTGAAGATTGTCAAATAACACTTCTTACAAACTCTTTTCAGTACCCCCAGAACGTATTTTTTCATTCTTTTCTATTGCTCTTCTTAATCATCAATCCGTCCACACTCAATACGCCTCAAAAGTCAAACTCTTAAAGAAACTAAGACTAGTTTAATGTTTTTTCTGCATAATTCGTTACTACAGATAAACACATTTTATGAGACAACTTTACTTCAGAAAATGAAACAGAACGGCATCGACTTACTGAAAATGTACTCCCTTCAAATCACCAGAAGTTTTGAACACCACCAGTTATCGTCATTTGTATAATCTTCGCTTGATCTCTGCAGAAGGTAGAGTTTATTTGCATATTACTGTTGTAGATCATCCATCTTTCTTTACTCTACGTGCTTCAAACCTAAAACTCTAAAATAAACTAAAAAGCTAAGCATTTCAATGATTACAATTACTGTTTCTCGTGTAACATTTGAAAAAGTTTTTCGACTAAAACTTCCTTGGCAGGTCTACAAATTTTGTAGGATCTACAAATTTTGTTATTTGTTATACAATGTTTCGTTGTATTTAAATGCTTATAAGATCTTCGCTAAAAAGTAATCATTTTTTCAACCTTCAAATTTCAATCTTATATTGATGTTTGTGGGGAACAAATCCGACCCTATAAACTTAAGTAGAGAAATTTGAATCAACACAGTCTTCAAGTATCAAGTAGCTTTAAGAATCATTTTTGAAGATACTGCCACTAACTTGCCCATGGCAGTAGAAGGTGCAGTATATTCAGTATATTGTTTTACACTGAATTAGTTCGGAGGAATAATAAAAATAATAAATCACCGTTATTACGAAATTTATATTCAATAAATTTCAGGCTGAAAAAATGCAGTAAGGCAATGAAAATAGTAACTAGGCTCTTTAAGCAATTTTCTGATCAGCAATTTTCTTATTTTATATTTCCGCGCTGCCTGTCCAACTACAAGATCATTCGTAGCATGCCAGTTTCGCTGACAGAATAGACTTTGAGGTGACAGATTTGCTGGTTTCGTACAGATTTGAATTTATGTGCAGTACATTGGTATTAATATGAATATTTGACTTCTGCGGAGATACCAGGGAATCAAATCTGTATGGCAGGTACACCGTTTTTAGTAAAACTCATATGCTACGAATTTTTCACAGCTTGGCATTCAGCGTGTTAATAATTAATAAAAAAATGTAGATATAAGTGTAAATACAGTGCGCCACACACACACTAATAAAACTCAAAGTTGTGTGGGAAAACTACGGATTTTGAGATGCAAAGAAACACGCGATCAACTCTAGTTTCTCTATAGGCAAGTTTTCGATTTTTAAATTTTATTTTTAAATGATAGAGTGACACACGAATATCATCGGTGAAAAAAAATTTTGATACAAGAATGTTTTTTTTTAAATATTTTTTTTAAGTTTTAGCGACGGTGACATCACAAGGCTGGTGGATTTTTTCGCTCTTCGACCGCTTTGAACATGGTTTTCGCCGCAAAAAGTTTAAAACAATCATTGCTAACAGGTTATTGGATTAACTTTGACAAATCTTATTTCCATAGGGAATTAATAGACTTAAACTAATTGATAACAAAAGAAAAAAAACTTTGCAATGAAAAGATAGTATAGCTGCAATACAATTTTTACGGGTGAAAGGCCATCACACGTCACGGGTTTCGTTTCCGAGGCGCGCTTTTTTTACGCGTGGGTTTTTTAAAAATTTATTACAATCCAATCATTGTGTTTTAAAATTCGACAATGGTGAATTTTTGTGTTTTGTAAGTCTCTTAACAATAACTAGTAGTCAAAGTTGGAATACTCAATAGGTCGAAACTTCCCTAGTACGTTACTTGGGACCTAGGGCCAAAGTACAACCATCCTTTTTGCCCAAACTTTTTGAAAGATACAAAGCTCTCTGCTAACCTTCAGATAGGAGCTTTTAAATTAGGCTTCGAATCTTAAAAAGTTTTCGGCCAAAGAAGGATTATAAAACCAAAGTATAGTGCCCCTCTGAAACTGAACTACGACCTTGACAATGTTTACCTATTTTGAGGGTAATAGGGAAGTGTTTTTCGTTCTGAATTGAAATATGTGCTTGTATATGGTTTTTTATTCTAACATAGTTTGTACTAGTTGTATCCGCACGACTGGGCTCGTGATATAAAGTGTAAAAAAACATGTCATGTAATTTGAACGCGCTTTAAAATCATTCAAAACAACCTCTATAAAATACTTTTAAGAAATTAAAATTAGACAGAAGAAACAAAGAACTTAAAAGTTGTAGCCATGGCAATACAATAAAACAGTAATAACTTGTATGAAAAAGAGAAATTCGAACACTACTTTAAACACCTGCAACTTTTTTTTCTGTTTGAGATAGAAGCATGAATCCTCGGCTAAAAGTAGAAATAAATCTGGGGTTTAAAATATCGCTCTATTGAATTTGGTAAGAAAGAAAGCTGAAGAAGAGTTAGTTTAATTTTTATTAATGATTTTGCTGAGGAAAGTACCTGAAATTGAGCGAAGCCTTGAAAAAAGTTTCAAGTGGAAATAACTCGCTCTGTATGTAACATAGGAAAATTGACCGGGTAGTTCGAGTTTTGCGCGTTCAAAACAAACAGACTCTTGTTATTCTATGTAAGTAAGTTCTTACGGTTTTACTGTTTTGTAGTACTGTTTTGCAGTAGAATCGTCCGAAAAGGAGTTCGAACAATCCTGAAGTGGACTCAAATGAAGCTGTACGTCAGTTTCCCATTACACTTATAAAATTGGCTTTCAAAACATAAGCATTAAAACAGAAAGAAAACAATCCTCTATTCCGAGTAAATAAGGGTATAGTTCTGTTGAATATTTAAAAACACCAGTACCTTTAACAAAGTTGTTCCATTAAAACAAAATACTGTACATTTTTCAGTACTCACAAGTATTGAAAGTTTTAATAGCACTGTGAATCATCCTTTAAGAAGTGCAGTTGTCATTGTTTCTAGAAAATTATGCTCACATGGCTTGAGGTATTTAAAATTACATTACTGGGTGAATTAAATTCTTCGATTTATGAAACAAACTGTGCCGTTTTAAATAGTTTTAACGGCTACACTCTAAAAAGTATTCCGAAAAAAGGATTCATGAAATTGAGAGAACAGTACAAAAAAACTCTTATACTAGCTGTGTGTGACCCGCGTGAAACACTCATGTTTGAAAGCAGTAACTCAAAAGTTCGATTTCTTTAGCGGTATTTTTTTGAATAACAGACAAAGTGAATTTTTATTTTTTGCCAATTTAGAAAAAGAGTGAAATGATTTATTTTCGTAGTTTTATGAAGTATATAAAGGAAACAACGAAAAAAAATAACACCTTTGAGAAATATCATTCATGCTAAATTACTATACTAAAATAAACATTTTCTCTTCCGATTTCAATGCAACAGTATAACTGCGGTTTAGGATCCTACAATGAGTTTAAGACAAATATTCTTCGAAATTTTGGCCAAAATTAACCGGCGAGAAAAAGTCAACCAAAAACAACAAAACCTATAGCAAGATCGGACCTAAGATCATCGCGCTGCTAGCGCAGATCTCAATCCAACCGCACCACTGCGTTTCAGTTTTCGGATACTATTCATTAAATAACTGCGCGAAAAAAAACAAAGGTTTTTCGACACAATTTTTAGACCATGGGTCTGTTTTTCATCAATTAGCTGGCTCTATAAACTCTAAAATAAGAGGGTTAATCATGAAATTTCATAAAGAAGTAAGGAAGTTCTAGCATGGTAACAGAAAAAAGACTGGAGAAAAAAATCTATAATATGAGGCATATTTAAGGGAGGAAACATCCCACCTTACGATCGCATTCCAGATTTAGGGGAGTCTTAGTTTTAGAACGTTACAGAAACTTTTGTTTCAATGAATAAATTTTAACTAGAAAGCGTTTGAAGGACTTAAACAATGATGCAACAATTTTATGAAGTTTTGTCATGTTGATGAAACGGAACTCAACAGTTAAAATAAGACCATTTCAGAAAACTTGCATTGATATGAGCTGTATGTTTAGATTCTTTTTAACATTACATTTTTAAGGTACTAAATCGAACATTCCTGCCTTTATCGATGTTTTTTCGTTCAAAAGCTCATTTAAATTTTAATTTATTTGCCACATGTTTGACAGAACAGTATCAAAAGTTGCTGCAAAAGTTGCCTGTTGTGGCAACTTTTGCACACTGTGGCTGCTCAGGATTTACATTGCAAGAAGTGGTGTGCTCACGAATTATTCAAATAAGAATTTTCTTTAAATTTGTTTACTGCTACATTTTCAAATGCTATTTTTGGAAAAATGCTTAGCTAATATTTGAAAAACTGGTTCGTATGCAACTGATATAGCTGGAAAAATAGAGGAAAATAATTTAAAACAGACTTCTGAAATCTGTAATACTTTAATTGAATGATCTATGTGTAGTGATTCAAAGCCTTATTACTTATACTTTAATATTTAAAAAGGTTTCTTTTGAGCAAAGAATAGCAAGTTTTTTTAGACTAAGGGCCCTGCTCCACATCAGCGTAAAACGCGAGCGTAAAGCAGAAACGTAAAATTGATTAAATGGTATTCTTATGGAAAGTACCCGGATTTTCGGTTTCTGCCTACGGGTTTCGGTCGCGTTTTACGCTGATGTGGAGCAGGGCCCTAACTTTGAAAACTGAACAAATATGCCAGAAACATTATATATTCATAAATAACGTTTTAAGAAACATTAACCACTTAATTTAAATTATCAAAGTAATTTATAACTGTTGAACTTCGTACACTAAGTTAACAGATTTCCGTAATTCAAAAAACTTTAAAATGTACTTGCAAATTCTGAAATTTCTGATCAAACATTTTACATACTATGCAAAAATGTTCAACTTTTTCAATAGACAGTAGTTGATTCAGTTCACAAATTGGTCACATTTGCAGCTGCAAAGTATAACAATTCAACCATTATATTAAATATACATATACTTCACATACTGAAACTACTTAACAACACTTGAGTGTTAGAGGTAAGACATCGGACCATTACGAGAGGGTCCCGGGCTCGAAGCCACAGAGCACAAAATCCCAGAAAACAAGCACAAATTGAATTCCTACTTGTTATATCAGATGGGTGTATCGATCGTCGAGTAGTGCACAAACTAGGGATGCACCGATAAGCAAATTGGCCAATTACCGATTAATCGGCTGTTGATAATCTGCCAGTTAATGTTAAGAGTGATTGTTTTTCTACTACTAATTTGACCATCACTGTTTTTTCTTTGTTATACAATTTCAAGTTTAGAAATAGTAAGTAATTTATTTCTGAGAGAAGTTTTTCTATTTTCCTAGTTTACAAAAAATAATTTCAATACTTTATCAAATGTCTTAGAAACAATTTTCATATTATCGTCAATAATATTATTAATTCATTGTTAGTATGTTACTTGAGCATAAAAATTCAAAAAAAGGAGGGGGAGTGTGTGGTAAGCACTCCAAATTAAGAGAACTTCTAATTCATATTTTTTAATAATTAGAAGCAATTTAATTCAATACTTTTATTCTTTGAAAATTAAAGATTATCTAAAAACACTGTTCTCAATAGAAAACTATCGCCACATAAAAAATCTTGCAACATTGTCTACGTATATTTATTCAAAGTTGGAAGGAGAATTAATTCATTAAACTTTTTCAACTCTGAGGATTATTATTACTGTTAATAAAATTTTTCATCACAGTTTCTTATTGAAGGTATAAAGAATAATATTTAAAAAATATTTTTTCGGCCGATTTATCGGCCCGATTTTGCCGATTATTAATAGTCGGCAAAAATTGGCCAATTAATCGGTACTGCCGATTAATCGGCGCATCCCTAATACAAACAGAGGAAATAAAGGACCGAAAAGGTCTTCCTCTATCCTTTGTGCTAGTATTGCGGAGACCGAAATTATACTCTTGTCTTCTGTTAGCAGTCCAACTTCTAAAAGCAATGCATCCTCACTTTCCATGCAAAATGATATTCATGAACATTTTAACAACACAGTAATAATATTTATAAAATATACAACTTATAAAAACATAAAACGCAGATACTAAGATACAGTTGGGTTTGCAGCAGGGTAGCTCAGTAGTTTCGGAACCGACCGGACTTCCCCCGCAGAGAAATCTGCAGCTTCTACGAACCGGTTGCTCGATTCCTAATCCCACTGCCCTGAGCAAGAACATTACGACTCTATAAACAGTCGATTACGATAACTTTACACAGAGATACAATTCATATGCAAAAATAAGGAGTAATTCACCTGGTCTTCCTCATGTATATGACTAAAATACAATAAAACTTATTGTACGAATTGAAGTTCCAGCATAATTTTCTTTGATGTGCAGTTGTACAAATTTTTAATTTCCTTTGCATTTGCAAAGTTAAAAATTGATTTCCACACACGTTTCTCTCCAAAAAGGGAATCAAGCATTAAAAATATTAGTAAACATTAAAGAGAAAATGTTGTGCTCTGACTTGGAAACTTTAACGAAATGTAAACACAAAAATTTTAAATATTTATTACAATCATTTGAAAACATAAATGATGCAATTATTTTAAGTGGCTATGTCTTAAAAACCTGTTCTAATGAAAGCTGAGAAAATAGAACTCGCAGTTAAGAAAGGGCTTTTTACAATAAATCCATTAAGAAATGTTGACTTTTCGAACACATTTGCAAAGAGAATATAAATTAACAGACAATGTAACATGTAGTAAAGATTTTTACAGTTAAATGGAGCATTATATTTTTCCATTTAATTTTAATCAGTTAAATTTTGAGTAAAAAGGCTATTACTTCAAGTAGCTTTATCAAGAAAACCTGTTTTTGTGGTAGTTAAAGAAATAATATCTGTCACTGTTAAGAAAGGGCTTTTTACACCCCCTCTAAACAATGGAATGTATAAAGGCTCTTAGTAAAGCCTTCTTCCTAACAGATTTTGAAGTATAGCTGAAGCTACCGGCCATAATAGCATGTCCCCTGCTCCGGAGAGACATTCACGCGAATTAAAGGGAGAATACGACTTCCATTTGTGATCTTTAAAATTAATTTACATATAATGCGTCACAGCACCGTGTTCATATAAAAATGACTACATTTTCTCCACTTTATTCCTACGTAAATACAAATATCCATACAAGTAATCTTTTAGGAATTTTTATTCTATAAAAGCATTTAAAGTCTGATACTGCAATTCGTTTTGGTTTGCATCAGGGCATCGCAGTAGTTTCGGAACCGACCGGACTTCCCCCACAGAGACAATCTGCAGCTTCTACGAACCGGTTGCTCGATTCCTAATCCCACTGCCCTGAGCAAGAACCCTACGAATATATTAACAGTCAACTACGATAACTTCACACAGAAATACAATTCATATGCAAAAATAAGATAAAATTCAGTTTGACTTCCTCAAGTATGACAAAAATACAATAAAACTGATTGTGCGCATTGCAGTTCTAACATGCAGTTTTGTACAAATTTTTAATTTCCTTTGTGTTTACAATGGTAAAAATTTTATACTCACGTTGCTAACCAAAAAGGGAAATCTAACATTACAAATATTTGTAAACATTAAAGAGAACATCTTGTGCTCTGACTTTGAAACTTTCCGAAATGTGAACACACTTTCAAGTATTTATTACAATCATTTGGAAACAAATGAGGCTATAATTTTAGAGGGCTATGTCTTGAAAACCTGTTCTAATGAAATCTAAGGAATTAGAACTCGCAGTTTAGAAAAGGATTTTTACAATAAATCCATTATATGGGATATTTGACTTTTCGAGCAGAGAAAATATTAATTAGGAGACTATGCAAGATGTACTAAAGATTTTTACAGTTAAATGGGGCATAATATTTCTTCAATTTAATTTTAATTAGTTACAAATTTTGAGTAAAATGCTATTACTTTAGGTAGCAAGAAAACCTGTTTTTGTGGTTGTTAAAGAAACAATACCTGTCACTGTTAAAAGAGAGCTTTTTACACCTCCTCTGAACAATGAAATTGAACACTTCTAGCGCAGCCTTCTTAGTAGATTTTGAAATATAACTGAAGCTACCGGGCATAATAGCATGTCCCCTGCTCCAGAGAAACATTCACGCGACTTTAGTGGAGAATATGGCTAATATTGCTCACAGATCTAAATTTACATTCGATGTGTCACAATCCACTAAAAAGTGACGACTTTTCAAACACATTTGCTGAAGAAATATCAAATAAGAGATCATGTGAGCACTTTAGGTAGCTTTATCGAGAAAACCTGTATTGTGGTACTTAGGGAAATAAAATATGCCACTGGTGAGACAGGGCTTTTTACGCCCCTGTAAACAATGTAATGTGTAAAGAGTGTTAGTACAGCCTTCTTCCAAACAGATTTTGAAGTATAGCTGAAGCTACCGGCCATAATAGCATGTCCCCTGCTCCGGAGATACATTCAAGCAAATGAAATGGAGAATACGGCTTCCATTTGAGCTTTGATATTAATTTACAATTAATGCGTCACAGCACCGAATTCATATAAAAAATAAGTAATTTTCTGAATTTTACTCCTACGTAAATACATAAAGAAGTATCCATACAATTTATGCTTTAGGAATTTCCAACCTATAAAAGTATTAAAGTCTGATACTGCAATTCCTTTTAGTTTGCATCAGAGCACCGCAGTAGTTTCGGATCCGACCGGAATTCTCCCGCAGAGAAAATCTGCAGCTTCTACGAACCGGTAGCTCGATTCCTAATCCCACTGCCCAGAGCAAGAACCCTACGAATCTATGAACAGTTGACTACGATAACTTTGCACAGAACTTCAATTCATATCAAAAATAAGACAATTCAGTTGGTCTTCTTCAAGTATATGACAAAAATACAATAAAATTAATTGTACGAATCCAAGTTCCAGCAAATTCTTCTTTGACGTGCAGTGATACAAATTTTTAATTTCATTTGTATTTACAATTTCAAAAATTGATTTTTACACACGTTACTCTACAAAAAGGGAAATCTGACATTACAATCATTTGAAAACATAAATGAGACTAACTTTAGGTGGCTATGTCTTAAAACCATATTCAAATGAAAGCTAAGAAAATGCAACTAGCAGTTAAGGGATTTTTAAAATAAATTCATTAAGAAATGTTGACTAACACATTTGCAGAGAGAATATAAATTAGCAGACAACGTAAGATGTAGTAAAGATTTTTACAGTTAAGTGGAGCATTATATTTTTTCAACTGAACTTTAATCAGTTAAATTTTGAGTAAAAGTCTATTACTTGAGGTAGCTTTATCAAGAAAACCTGTTTTGTGGTAGTTAAGGAAATAAGACCTGTCACTGTTAAGAGAGGGCTTTTTACGCCCCCTCTGAACAATGAAATTAGTGAAGGCTCTTAGTAGAGACTTCTTCCTAGCAGATTTTGAAATACCCCCCAGCTGAAGCTACCGGCCATAATAGCATGTCCCCTGCTCCGGAGAGACATTCACGCGAATTAAAGGGAGAATACGGCTTCCATTTGTGATCTTTGATATTAATTTACTATTAATGCGTCACAGCACCGGATTCAGATAAAAAATGAGTACTCTTTCTAAATTTTACTCCTACGTAATTACATAAAGAAGTATCCATACAATTTATGCTTAAGAATTTCCAACCTATAAAAGTATTAAAGTCTGATACTACAATTCGTTTTGGTTTGCGTCAGAGTAGCGCAGCAGTTTCGGAACCGACCGGACTTCCCCCGCAGAGAAAATCTGCAGCTTCTACGAACCGGTTGCTCGATTCCTAATCCCACTGCCCTGATCCTGAACCGTACAAATTTATAAACAGTCATCTACGATAACTTTACACAGAAATACAATTCATATGCAAAAATAAGGAGCAATTCACCTGGTCTCCCTCATGTATATGACTAAAATACAATAAAACTGATTGTGCGAATTGAAATTCCAACATAATCTTCTTTGACATGCAGTTGTACAAATTTTTAATTTCCTTTGTATTAGCAATGGTAAAAGTTGATTTTTACACACGTTACTCTCCAAAAAGGGAAATCTAACATTACAAATATTAGTAAACATGAAAGAGAACATGTTGTGCTCCGACTTGGAAACTTTTCCAAAATGTAAACAACTTTCAAATATGTATTACAATCATTTGAAAACATAAATGAGGCAATAATTTTAGGTGGATATATGTTAAAAACCTGTTCTAATGAAAGCTGAGAAATAGAACTCGCAGTTAAGAAAGGGCTTTTTACAATAAATCCATTAAGAAATGTTGACTTTTCGAACACATTTGCAAAGAGAATATAAATTAGCAGACAATGTAAGATATAGTAAAGATTTTTACAGTTAAATGGAGCATTATATTTTTTCCATTTAATTTTAATCAGTTAAATTTTGAGTAAAAAGGCTATTACTTCAGGTAGCTTTATCAAGAAAACCTGTTTGTGTGGTAGTTAAAGAAATAATATCTGTCACTGTTAAGAAAGGGCTTTTTACACCCCCTCTAAACAATGGAATGCTTAAAGGCTCTTAGTACAGCCTTCTTCCTAACAAATTTTGAAGTATAGCTGAAGCTACCGGCCATAATAGCATGTCCCCTGCTCCGGAGAGACATTCACGCGAATTAAAGGGAGAATACGGCTTCCATTTGTGATCTTTGATATTAATTTACAATTAATGCGTCACAGCACCGGATTCATATTAAAAATGAGTTTTCTCTCCACTTTACTCCTACGTAAATAAAGAAGTATCCATACAATTAATCCTTTAGGAATTTTCAATCTATGAAAGCATTAAAGTCTGATACTACAATTCGTTTTGGTTTGCGTCAGGGCACCGCAGTAGTTTCGGAACCGACCGGACTTCCCCCGCAGAGAAATCTGCAGCTTCTACGAACCGGTTGCTCGATTCCTAATCCCACTGCCCGATCCAGAACCTTACAAATCTGAACAGTTAACTACATTTACTTCACAAAGAAATGTAACGTATATGCGAAAATCAAGAACAATTCAACTGGTCTTCATCAAGTTCATAAACTTGAAATACAATTATATTTATAGTGCAAATTGCAGTTTCAATCGATTCCTTTTTGACGTGCAGTTGTACAACAGTTTAAATTCCTTTGTTTTTGCAGCGGTAAAATATTTTACACACATGAGTCACAATAAGAGGCACCAATATTACGAACTTTTGTAAATATTAAAGAGAACATGTAGTGCTCTGACTTGTACGTATTCATTTTAAATCAGTCAAAACAATTATATAGCTATTATTTTATCTAGCTATGTCTAAAAAAGCTGTTTTGATGAAAACTAAGAAAATAGAACTCATTGTTAAGAGACGGAATTTCACAATAAATCCATTGAGAAATGCCGACTTTTAAAAACACATTGTTAGGGGAAATATATACCAGGAGAACATGCAAGCTGTAGTAAAGATTTTCAACACTTAGTTGGAGCATTATAATACCTCAATTATTTTTTATCAATTAAATTTTAAGTAAAAGGCTGTTACTTTAGGTAGCTATATCAAGAAAACCTGTTTTTGTGGTAGTTAAAGAAATAATATCTGTCACTGTTAAGAGAGGGCTTTTTACACCCCCTCTGAGCAATGGAATGTATCAAGGCTCTTAGTACAGCCTTCTTCCTAACAGATTTTGAAGTATATCTGAAGCTACCGGCCATAATAGCATGCCCCCCACTCCGGAGAGACATTCACACGAGTTTAATTTAGAATATGGATTGTATTTGTGCTCACTGATCTGGATTTGCATTCAATGTGTCGCAACACAAGAACCATGAAACAAATATGCACTTTTCTTCCGTTTGACTGAAACGCAATTACATAAAGAACTATTCATACAATACATCCACTAAAGAGAGTTGACTTTTTAAACACATTTGCCGAAGAAACATCAATTGGAACACCATGTGAGCGATAGTAAGGGTTTTCAGCTGTTAAATGGAGCATTACAGTTTTCGATTTATTTTTTAGAAATTAAATTTCAAGTAAAAGGCTATTACTTTAGGTAGCTATGTCAAAAAACCTGTTTTTTGGTAGTTATGGAAATAAAATATGCCACTGTTAAGAGAGGGCTTTTTACACCACTCTGAACAATGGAATGCATAAAGGCTCTTAGTACAGCCTTCTTCCTAACAAATTTCGAAGTATAGCTGAAGCTACCGGCCATAATAGCATGTCCCCTGCTCCAAAGAGACATTCACAGGAGTTTAATTTAGAATATAGCTTGTATTTGCTCACTGATCTAAATTTACATTCAATATGTCACTACACAAGAATCATGAAACTAATTACTATTTCTGAATTTTACTCGAACGTAGTTACATAAACTATCCATACAATAAACACATTAAAAAATGTTGGCTCTTCAAGCACATTTGCATTGGAAATATCAATTAGGAGACCATATGAGTTGCAGTTAAGATTATCCACCTTTAAATGGATCATAGTATTTTTCAGTTTATTTTTAATTAAATGAATTTAAAGTAAAAGGCAATTACTTTAGGTAGCTTTAAAAAACAACCCATTTTGCGGTTTCAGGAAATAAAATATGCCACTGTTTAGAGAGGGCGTTTTACACCCCTCTGAACAATAAAATGCGTGGAGGCTC
Organism: Uloborus plumipes; assembly: GCA_038373865.1. Classification (NCBI taxonomy): domain Eukaryota; kingdom Metazoa; phylum Arthropoda; class Arachnida; order Araneae; family Uloboridae; genus Uloborus; species Uloborus plumipes. The sequence continues at coordinate 33,628 of JAXGGA010004042.1, read as the reverse complement.
TGGGTAAAGATTTCTTCCTCACAGTTTTTGCAATACAGCTGAAGCTACCAGCCATAATAGCATGTCCCTCGTTCCAAAGAGACATTCACACGAATTTAATTTAGAATATGGCTTGAATTTTCTCACTGATCTGAAATTACATTCAATGTGTTACAACACAAGAAACACAATATGTACTTTTCTTCTGTTTGACTCAAACGCAATTTACATAAAGAACTCTATTCATACAATAAATCCACTAAAAAGTGTCTACTTTTTAAACACATTTGCAGGAGAAACATCAACTAGGACACTATGTGAGCTATAGTAAAGATTTTCAACAGTTAAAGAGCATTACAGCTTTGTTTATTTTTAATTAATTAAATTTCAAGTAAAAGGCTATTACTTAAGGTAGCTATATAAAAAAAAAAAAAACCTGTTTTTGTGGTAGTTATGGAAATACAATATTCCACTGTTAAGAGAGATTTTTTACACCACTCTGAACAATGAAATGTGTGGAGGCTCTTCGTTGAGCCTTCTTCCTTACAGATTTTGGACTAAAGCTGAAGCTACCAGCCATAATAGCATGTCCCCTGCTCCGGAGATACATTTAGACTAATTCAAATAAAAATATTGCTAGTATTGTGTTCCCTAATCTGATTTTACATTATTTTTCATCACACAACCCCAAATTCATCTAACAAAATGAGAACATCAGAAATATACATAATTTTCATGATCTGTATATTACCGTGAAAGGCTAAAATTGAAGAACATCGACTTACACTTGCGTTTCAGAAACATTCGTTTTTCCACTGGAATAATTTGCAAATGAATGTTGACATTCACCGGCAGTTGGCAACATTTGCCAGATTACCAGATTTTAGACTTTTACATTCACTTTTTATTTCGTACAAATCCACAAAAAACTCTCACAGCCTTTTTTGACACAATATCCAAGTTAATATTCAATAAAACTCTTTGATATCATAAGACTTTTTAAAATTACAATGGATGTTTGTATTTTATACTTATCGAAACAGTTTTTCAAGAAAACGTTTTCGTGACGATTGCGGAGTTCACAGATCTTTTAGCACATTTAGGCAGGAAATATTTGCTGCTTCACAGGCCCGTATATATAATGCAGCCTTTTGTGCTTTTCGATTTTCAGTCACATCAGAAGAAATTTCAGAATTTAAAAATACATAATATATAATTTAACCACAAGTCTTAATCACGTTAATATCGAACAATTATTATGCCCTACGTTTCTTTTTTTTTCTTCCTTAAAGAATTATTTTCTTTTTATTTTGTATTTTCATTTTTTTTTTTTACTCAACACTGTAGTTTGAAAAGCTAACCTGACAGTGTTGTAATGATGTGAGTATGATCTGAGTGGTCTTCACAATGCTATCAAGTTGGCTTGTCCCTACCGTATCTTTTAAAACTTGCTATTTCTGTACATGCTTTATGAAACTTTTTTAAAGAAAATTCAGTTTACACACTCCAAAATAAGAAAAGGAACAAAACTGTATCACATTTCTCCAGCTATACTCTTAAACATAAGAAACACTGTTTCGTGTTCTTCACCCAATTCTCCTAAATACGAGGCATATTTTTAAAGTAAGTACCGTTTTGACATAAATAAAAAACAGACAGAAATATCCTTTTGTATTTTTACATGAAAGCACCTTAAACTACTTTTTCACGTAATTGCCATTAAATGTAAGGCAAATATCATATCGTACGATCAGCTTCAAAAAACGTCCATCGATTGAGAGTGCCGCCAACTGTGAGGTACGTGGGGTAATTCATTTTTTTAACTGCAAGAGGGGGTTAAAAGCTATCAATATTCATCACAAGATTTCTTCAGAGCAATGGAATGGTTAGGATTTGGGGCCGTGCGTTCAAAGATCGCCACTCTTATGTGCACTACGAGGAACGGAGTGGTCGACCATCGGTCATTGATGAAGATTTGGCTTCAAAAGCCTCCCAGATCGAGCATCCAGTGACTACTACCTGTTTTTGCATCTGAAGCAGCACCTCGACGGCTAGCTAGAGCCACGGCAATGACGGTGGTGTCGGGATGATCGTAATGCAGCGACGGCATATTTCTTTGAAGAGGGACTTCAAAAGCTGAATGTATGATACAATAAGTGCCTTTATATTAGTGGCAATTCTGTAGAAAAGTAGTTTAAGGTATGGGCGTTCATGTAAAAAAAAATTAAAGATATATTTGCTTGTTTTTAATTTATACCAAAACGGTACTTTAAAAATACGCCTCGTATTTTTTTAATTGATTGGGGATGTCCCCAATGGGCAGGCTAAGTGTTAATTTTGACAGGTAACTAGCCGATTCTCAGGCGCAATTTTTTCAGCCAACGAAGTGTTAACGTTTCGGTCAACAAAGTGTTAACGTTAAACAAGTAAATTTTATCAACTTTAATGAAATTTTAAATCTTTTCTTTGTCACTGTTGTGTAAGGACAATTATTTGCAGATAGTGTAACATTCAAGTTCTTTTCATCATACAGAAAAATGATTTAAATGGAAAAAAAAATATGTTTGTTCTACAAAGCGTTGTAAAATATGCTTGAATGATACATTTGTTTTAATTCTGAAAACTATTGCAATTTCAAACTTCCTTCTCTCAGCCAAATCTCAGTTGTAGGTACTACTTTAATTTAGTAAAACACAGTATATTCTTGTTCGATCTAAAGCTAGTTTCGTAACGTTACCAAAATATTACGATAGTTGAAGAATAAAGATGTTTCCAACATATTCCATTTTAATATCAAGCAAATATGTATATATTTTTAAATGCATGTATTTTCTGAATAAATTCAAATGATTCTTAAAATTAAAAACTAGATTAAAAGTTCTAAAAGATTAAGAGTTCTATTAAAAGTTTTTCTTTCTACGTAACAAACTAGCTTACTGTGTAATAGTCTGGGAGCAACTGGTTTTCCGTGCGAATTTGTGATATAATTATGGGAGTTAGTTTTTCTGAAAGGTATTGGCACCAGAAGTACGAATTTTGATGTTTTCACCCCCAAAAATAGTGCAGGGGGACGTGGGGAGCGGCTAAAGTTAGAACAAATGTCTTCACTAAAATGCCCATATCTTCATTATTTCTTGATTTGAAACCGGTTTTCAAAGCTTAAAATGTTTAAATCCACTTAATAACAACATTATGAGGCATAAACGACTTAACTCAAATTGTTGACACGTGTTTCGAAGCTATTAAGAGCTCTTTTTTCAATGTGAAAGAGGAGGGCTTATGAATGAAAAGTCATCAGGTTAAGGATGTTTTTTACATTCAATAGGGACTCCTTGTAATCAAGCCCGTCATTTTGACAATCGTTTGGGGACCCAAAATTTTATGAAATCTAGGACGAAATTAAGAAATCGATGTTCGAGATGCAAACTATCAGTATGCGGGCTAATATTTTACCAATTTTTATATTTGTACTTTGCGTAAATTTTACAGGAGAGCGTTTGCCCTGCAAGCTATGATGTTATCAAACTTTGATTTTATATATCTTTAGACTTAAATGAAAAATACGACCCACAAAAGTGCAACATATGACCTACTAATGTGCAAAATAAAACCTACTAAATGCAAACCAAACCGATTAAAATGCAAAATACGACCTGTAAAACTCAAAAGACGACCTGTTAAATAATGCGACAAACTAAAATACAAAATGCGACCCACTTGAGTGCAAAATGCGACCCACTAGAGTGCAAAATGCGACCCACTAGAGTGCAAAATGCGACCCACTAGAGTGCAAAATGCGACCCACTAGAGTGCAAGTTACGACCCACTAGAGTGCAAGTTACGACCCACTAGAGTGCAAGTTACGACCCACTAGAGTGCAAGTTACGACCCACTAGAGTGCAAGTTACGACCCACTAGAGTGCAAGTTACGACCCACTAGAGTGCAAGTTACGACCCACTAGAGTGCAAGTTACGACCCACTAGAGTGCAAGTTACGACCCACTAGAGTGCAAGTTACGACCCACTAGAGTGCAAGTTACGACCCACTAGAGTGCAAGTTACGACCCACTAGAGTGCAAGTTACGACCCACTAGAGTGCAAGTTGCGACCCACTAGAGTGCAAGTTACGACCCACTAGAGTGCAAGTTACGACCCACTTGAGTGCAAGTTGCGACCCACTTGAGTGCAAGTTGCGACCCACTTGAGTGCAAGTTGCGACCCACTTGAGTGCAAAATGCGACCCACTTGAGTGCAAAATGCGACCCACTTGAGTGCAAAATGCGACCCACTTGAGTGCAAAATGCGACCCACTTGAGTGCAAAATGCGACTCACTTGAGTGCAAAATGCGACCCACTTGAGTGCAAAATGCGACCCACTTGAGTGCAAAATGCGACCCACTTGAGTGCAAAATGGGACCCACTTGAGTGCAAAATGGGACCCACTTGAGTGCAAAATGGGACCCACTTGAGTGCAAAATGCGACCCACTTGAGTGCAAAATGCGACCCACTTGAGTGCAAGTTACGACCCACTTGAGTGCAAGTTACGACCCACTTGAGTGCAAGTTACGACCCACTTGAGTGCAAGTTACGACCCACTTGAGTGCAAGTTACGACCCACTTGAGTGCAAGTTACGACCCACTGAAATTTAAAATACCACCCACTGAAATGCAAAATACCACCCGCTGAAATGCAAAATACCACCCGCTGAAATGCAAAATACCACAAACTAAACTGCAAAATACCACAAACTAAATTGCAAAATACCACAAACTAAATTGCAAAATACCACAAACTAAATTGCAAAATACCACAAACTAAATTGGAAAATACCACAAACTAAATTGGAAAATACCACAAACTAAATTGCAAAATACCACAAACTAAATTGCAAAATACCACAAACTAAATTGCAAAATACCACAAACTAAATTGCAAAATACCACAAACTAAATTGCAAAATACCACAAACTAAATTGCAAAATACCACAAACTAAATTGCAAAATACCACAAACTAAATTGCAAAATACCACAAACTAAATTGCAAAATACCAAACTAAAACGCAAAATAAAAGCGACCAAAGTGCAAAATAACACCGACTAAAATGCTAAGTACGACCGACTAAAATGCGAAACAAGACTGACTTAAAGGCAAAATACGACCTACTAAAATGCATTATTGCACTAAATCATCTTTTATTTACGTCGAGTATCCCATTAATAGGCTGCTCGGAAAAAGCCCAGTTCGGTTTAATGGTATCCGTACTAAAGAGAGATGATCCCTGTACTGCAAAAATGATTTAATTTAAGAATCAACAATTGAAGAAACAATTTACTAGAAGATTGTACTTATTCACACTGCGTTATCTCAACATTGGATTTAACTGTATAAAGTAACAAAGTATAATATTCAGAATCAAGCTTACCTGTTTTCCTTTCCTTTCAAATTGTTAAAGAGGACAAAATATCTTTACGGGGGGGGGGGAGTATTCAAAGTACCAGCTTGCAATGTTGGATGCCCTCAATCCACTGCAGTGTACGAAAAGTATGTCTCATAACTAAAGAAACGAATAAAAATAGAAATTAAATTTAAAAACTGATCGCACTGTGCATCCTCATTTCACACAGAACCATTTTCAAGTAGAAACATTGAAAAAAAACTTAACTGAACGAGAGCGTCTCAAAAATTTAACAGCAAAGTCATTTTCTCTGTCCTTCAACAAGTAACTCAATCAATCGAAGAGCGAAAAGAAAATTCTCAAGCTTCCTCGCAAATCCTCAACCAACCAATAAAATCCCATCATTGAACTTCCGAAGAGATAGTATGCAAATGAGTTCGCCCAGAATGCGAGAAAATACTCTAAAGGATATGTTCGAATAGAACAACCGGTTAAACAGATTGGTTGATTTAATGACGACAGTGGTTAGTGTGGTGATTGTCCAAAATGTATTTTCATATGCTATCGACTAGCAGACAGTTCTATAAAAACGCTCTTGGTTAGTCACCAGTGCTACCGGTTGTTCTATTCGAACATACCCAAAATGTCCCACTTCGAAAAAAATTTACAAAATTAATGTTTGCAAGCGCCCAACGAATCAATCCGGCCTGATTTGAGTAGTTATTGTTTGTTGTCTTGTGCCGGCTAGGTTAGCAGTTTGGTGTGCAGCTTCACTTTTTCAACTGCACTGTCATTTGCTGTGAAGTCCGACTTCCACAGTACACACATGACATAGGGACCCATTTATAGGGTAGGCAACCATTCTCAGAGGAAAAGGACAAGAGAGAGAAAGGACATCCATGCCCGATCCGGGATTCCCGATCTTGGATAAAAGAACCTGTAATCCCACGATTTACGGCCTACTTGAGAACTACGAAGAATATGTCGAGAATTTAAAAACTGCGGTTGGTGCGCGTTATTGTTGTACTATGGGTATGTTCGAATGGAGCTGCCGGTTGCACCTGTGACTAACCAGGGGCATGTTATTAGAGCCACTGGTAAAAGCCGATCGTATATGGTAATGCATTAGGGGCACTCACTGCACTAACCACTGATGTCATCAAACGGTCCAATCGGTAAAGCATCGGACTCGTAACCGGAGGATCCCGGGTTCGATCCTAGCCGATTAAAAAAAAAGTCTTGACCAATGGTGGCTGGTGAATGTTGAAAATGTTCGTGGTCACAAAGCCCTCCAAGTGAATCAATGCCTCTATGAGCACTGGATTAGGGGTTAGCTCGGCTCCTGGTCTGGATCACAAGAACAGATTGCTCTTCAGGGTCCCATCCAACCGGATATTGAGCAATTCTTTGCGGCACAGGAATTTGGCTCGGGCAATACTCGGTCACGGTTCTGTCGTTGTCCTTTTTCTGTGTGAATGTGTTGCGTTGTCAATGGTCACCTACTCTTTAAACGGGTCCCTATGGCATGTGTGTACTGTGGAAATCAGACTCCACATCAATTAAAGGTACAGTAGGAAAAGTGAACAGTTGTGTTGTCAATGGTTACGTACTCTATAAACGGTTCCCTATGGCATGTGTGTACTCTGGAAATCGGACTCCACATCAACTAAAAGTACAGTAGGAAAAGTGAAACAGCGCACCCCAAATTTCAGCCAAGCTGGAACAAGACTACAACAACAGGAATTTGGTAAAGCTTGGCATTGTCCAGAAACTGCTGTGGTAACCCTAGCTCCGCAACAATGAAAAGTTGAAAGTAAAAGTTAATAAGTTGGATCTAAAGTGGTCAAGCTTAAGCTGATGCGTCGGCCTGTGTATATAGATGCTCCAGGAGGATTAATCCCTCATCGCGTTATTAGCAGGACACTTTTCGATGGTGCATGCTTGAACAAACAACAAAATAAACTGACATCGATGCCTCTATCGTATTACAACACAGCGAACTCTCACTTATGCGCCGGCCCAAGAGACCAACAGAAAAAGACGCATAACTGAAAGAGACGCATAAGTGAACAAGTGTATTTGAAGGCCTAAACGCAACATAAGCTCTAATGAGAGCATGAATTAAAATGTTTCTATAGAAAAGGAACATATTACTACCGTTTGGCAATTTCTGTAACGTAACTACAATGATAAACAGAAAACAAAAATTGCAGCATACCTAGGCACAAACTGTTGCCTTTAAAACGATGCACAATAAATAATTCTCCCCCTCCGAACTCTACTTCATAACGAAAAAATGCCTTCCTTGAGCAATAAGGGCGAAAGATTAAAAAGGAAAGTGAAGAAACATGCTCATTTTTTAAATAAAATAAATTAAATATTTTATGTTTTACGAAAAATACGGCGCATAAGTGAAATATTTATCTTTAGAGCGACGCATAAACGAATGATATTATTATTATTTTGCTATGGAATGTGCTGGGACCATTGAAAATCGTCAGAAAGTGAAAAAGGCGCATAAATGAGACGGTGCACAAGTGAGAGTTCATTGTAATTTTTTAAAAAAATGTATTTCGATTTATCATGTTAAATTTAACAGCTCGTTTCCTAATTTTGACAGCAATAGAACTGTAGCTCAGAATCCTACAATGAATTTAGAATATACATTTATGGAAAATTGGATCTGAATTCTGCAGAAAGAAAAACAAGTAAAAAAGTGATATGTTTCTGCCTTGGAGGGGTTTTAAACTCACAACCTTTGCATTTTAGCACGACCCTTAAATCAACTGAGACAATGGGTCTCCGTTTCAGGATGCTATGCATTGAATCCATGAAAAAAAAATTGAATAAATCTTTTTTTTTTCGACAAAACAACCAATTTGTGAAAGTTTTCTTTATTTTTCGCCGAAATCGATGAACACTACCTTTAAAACTATGGCGGACTTATGAAACTTGATAAACTACTGAAGAAGTTATTGCTTTTCTAAAAAAACCACCTTTGTGTGAGAAATAGAAACATATGGTGCAACTTAAATACTTATCTGAAATTGGTTGAATTTGTTACAATCAACCTATCTTTTGATAAATCATCTCGTACACATTCATTCTTTTTATCATTTCTCTAAAACTCAAAACTCTTTATCTTTTGCAAAATCTATTTTTATGAAACTCAAAACTGCATAGAGCTACCTAGAAAACTTCATTGGATCAAAGGAAATTTATAGATATGCTAAACATGCTCTGAAATAGAGAACCCATAATCTCGAAATCAATTTTGATGTAAAATTTTAGCCAGGAATTAAACATTAAATTTTATTGTACAGAAGTTAGTTTGACAGAGTAAGTTGCAAACCCTTGGGAATTGATAACTATTCCAAAACCCATTCGATTGTGAAAATATTGTTAAAAGCCGTATCATAATAAGTTATTTGAATTGCAATTCAGAACTTTCAATTACCTGCTGCAGTAATGGGACGGGATTTGTTGAGTAATTGAAACTCATATTGCGCCTAAAATGCAAATAAATTTTCCAGCTATCACCCTATCAAGCCAATCAGCATTTCAGTCGGTAAATGATGATGAAATGTCAGTACTTGTTTGAAATGACTTTCACAGGGCAATGATTGAAGAAGATTAAACAATGACAAACACTAAAGCTCAATTTCACATTCGAAAATTCATTGCACCGTTAAGAACTGTAGCCGTTGGAATATGAGTCAAAACATTAAAATCGATTTAGTGCGCATCAGCATTGTTGGCACTTCAAGTTTCAAATCACTTTCAAAATCAAGTTCCTGTCTGTTTGCGTACTGTGCGCCTGGCAGCCACGAACACTTCCTTTTTGAAAAAGGGGAGATAGGTTTAGGATTCGCACATCCCAATGCCTTCAATTTTTGTTCGCTTGCTACTTCCTCGTTGCATTTCCCCCTAATTCGAGAAAGTCAGAAGAGACTTGGCGCGTGCTTAGATTCGACGGAGGTTTCGCAAAAAAATGTTAGACAGTACTGTCTGATTTTCTGAGGTTACACCTTCCGCGTATTTACGCACATGTAAGGTCTTCTCTGATCATACCAAAATAGGGGTGATAGATAAGATAACAATAAGGGGAAGTATAATAAGTAACATTTTGAACCATATCAAACAACATAGAACAATGCTAATTTCAAACACATAGTTTAGTTGAGTGCGTCAAAAGCTTAGCAAATACAAGTAAAAATTGAAAACTTCGGAAAGTTATTACCCACAACCCATCACCCCTTTTTTTTTTAAGTGGAATGGTTCTCGAGTGCTAGGCGCGGTTTTCGAGGACAGACAGCAGCAGGAAATGGGGAGGAAAGTAAACGCAATCATCAAATTGAGATTTCAGCGTTATACTCATTGACGCGGAGTTAGGCGCGAATTTTCTGTTAAAGTTTATCGCTGTTATCAAACATGAAGTTACATCGCTGTTATCAAACACAAGTTCACGAAGATGAACTTGTTTCACTCATAGTTCTCTTTGTCGTCTGTATTTGGGTCATTTTCACCATATGCTTACATTTCAAAATTTTTAAGCAACTTTTTTAACTTGCTATTTTCTTTTAGAATCACGAACAGATGTTTTGTCACATATTTTAGGTGTGTGAAAAAGTAATTGGTTGTACGCTTTGATGCATAATTAAGTATTCAAATGCTGTTGTAAAACTTTAAGTTGCAAGGAAAATTGTCGTCCGTTACCATACAAAATCAATATTAATTCCTACTTTTTTACTATATCATAGCGCCTAAAACCAACATCATTTGAAATTATTTGCGTCCCTGAAGCTTAAAACCATGTTTGTGATTATTAAAATATTGGTTAAAAACTGTATGGTAACGGACTTGACATTTGGTAATGGATTTGACCAGTAACGGACTTGACATTTCAATTAACATGTTAAATTATGGCTAGATTGTCGAATTTAAAAATTGAACAACAATATGCATTTTCTTAGAGCTGTATAATAAACAATATTTCGGAGTAAAAGTTGAGAAAAAGTAAAAATTAATACTAAAATCTTTGGTAGCATACTTGACAAAGAATAAAAATACGCACCTGGAAGAAATCTTGTGCGAAACGCCACAGCAATACTTCTCGACTCAGGGAAACAAAATGGCATGAAATAGTTACGTCACTAGTTTGTTAAGTTAACTGAACACGTGTTACCATCTTTTGACTGCAATAAATACCTTTTTTAATTAAAATAATCTCAGGGTAACGGACTTGACAAGAACTGCCGGAAAAAATATATTCACACATTTCTTAATGAAAAAAAATTACTATTGTCAATATTTATTATGAATATCATATACTAATAGTCAATATATGAAAATAATTTGTTGTGTATGCTTTTTTATACAATTAAGTACATAAAAAAATAGTTGAAGTTGCGAATATTGGAAATGGATAAGCGTTTTTGCCTTGATTCTCATTTTTAAAGACTTATATAAAAAAAATAAATGAATTTCAATATTTTTTTGAGTGATAAATATTTTTTGAGGGTATTTCTTGCAGTAAATAATTGTTCGCATTGAATTTAAAACATAACTTATGCCTCAAAATCGTCTTTTTAACCTCCGGACAGCAAATGTAAGCAAATTTTGAAAATGACCCATTTGCTAGTTTTCTGATAAAGCTACGAATGACAGATTCTCTATCGGTTCAGATTTGTTGCAATCTGACTTGTAGTCAGTCCTGAAATTTTTAAAACGACCAATTTTCCTTTCTCAAATTCTGAAAGTATAGTACCTAGCTGCATGACTGAAAAAAAATAATATGCGAAATTCCTAACCGCTTTCTAAGCATTTATTCCTTTATGTAATGAAGTTTGCAAAATGAAGAACATGCACATTTTTTTTTTTTTTTTAGACCACACAAATCTAATTGTCCGAATAATTTTGTCCATATTACACTGATGTCTAAATTCAAACTTCATTCTATAAACATGGAATTCTTCTTTTGAATTCCTATAAAACTAATAAAAAAGTTTCATTTACCAGAAGTTAAAAGTCATAAATTTTCATGACTTTCCGACCAGATGCAATCAAAATATGGTAATTTTCACTTTTTCCTTGTAATTTTGACTACCACTGTAGTAAAAAGAATATTTTTTCCTTCTGTCTTTCTAAAAGTAGTTGCAGTTTTGCGTACAAAGAATCTCTTGCTAAATGGATTCAGGGATATTATTGGGGGGGGGGGGGGGCACATTTTCATTAGCTTTATGTTGCGGTCCTTGTGAAATAATTTTAATGTGTCTGCAGTCTGAAATTTAAAAAAATAAAAGAATAGAATATTTTTAACAAAGAAAAAATATTTTAGATTTCGCTTTAAAACAAATGGATAAATAAATTAATTAAATATTCGATAACAATAAAAGAATTTAAAATAAATTCATAGAAAAGAAATAAAACGAATTTGAATTTGGACATATTGAATTCAATTTATGTTTTTTGCGATGACGAATTGTGATTCAGTTTTCAGTCAATATTCCTGCACTGTAAAAAATGAATGTTGTTTTTTACAGTATAATGCAGCTAATTTCATAGTAAAAACTAAAAATTGCGAGTTTTACAGTAATAAACTGTAAAATTGCTACTTTTACAGTACTAAACTGTATAATTACTAATTTTACAGTAATAAACTAAAATTGCTAATTTAACAGTTAACTACCGTGCATTTTACAGTTTTAACCCTTTAAGCAGGTTGCCCGTACGGTGTACGTGCTACCCGAAATTGGCCTCATCTGGTTTGCCCGTACAACGTACGGGTATCCATATTTTCAGATTTCTTTTTCTGGTTTGCCCGAACTGTTCGGAAAATTGTAAACCTCAAAATTCACAGTAAGTGTGAGAGAAATTTTTGCATAACTTGTAAACCATTCTTTACTGCCTGCTGAATGTACTTGGAAAAATGCAAACATTTAGGGGTTTTGTGACCAAAATTGTAAAATAAAAAATATTGTAAATTATATATTGTTTATTTATTTATTTTTATATAAGTCTTTGAAAATGAGAATCAAGGCAAAAACGCTTGTCCATTTCCAATTTTCCCAAGTTCAACTGTTTTTTTTTATATGCTTCATTGTATAAAAAATTATATACAATAAATTATTTTTATATATTGACTATTAGTATATGATATTCATAATGAATATTGATAATAGTAATTTTTTTTCATTCAGAAATGTATGAATATATTTTGTCCGGCAGTTCTTGTCAAGTCCGTTACCCTAAGATTATTTTAGCTAAAAAAGGTATTTATTGCAGTCAAAAGATGGTAACACGTATTCAGTTAACTTAACAAACTAGTGACGTAACTATTTCGTACCATTTTGTTTTCCCGAGTCGAGAAGTATTGCTGTGGCGTTTGGCACAAGATTTCTTCCAGGTGCGTATTTTTATTCTTTGTCCAGTCTGTTACCAAAGATTTTAGTATTCATTTTTACTTTTCTCAACTTTTACCCCGAAATTTTTGCTTATTATACAACTCTAAGAAAATGCATATTTAAATTCGACAACCTAGCCATAAATTTGACATTTGGTTGGACATTTTGGTCCGTTACTGGTCAAATCCGTTTCCAAATGTCAAGTCCATTACCATAGTTTTTGATCAATATTTTAATAATCGCAAACATCGTTTTAAGCTTCAGGGACGCAAATAATTTCAAATGAAGTTGGTTCTAGGGGCTATAATATAGTTTAGAAGTGAGATTTCATATTGATTTTGTTTGGTAACGGACGACAATTTTCCTTGCAACTTAAAGTTTTACAACAGCATTTGAATACTTAATTATGCATCAAAGTGTACAACCAATTACTTTTTCGCACACCTAAACTGTGTGACAAAACATCTGTTAGTGATTCTAAAAGAAAATAGCAAGTTAAAAAAATTACTTAAAAATTCTTAAATGCAAGCCTATGGTGAATTTTACGGCAATAAACTGTAAAATTGTTGACTTTACAGTAAGAAACTAAAATTGCTAGTTTTACAATTTATTACTGCGCATTTTACAGTTTTAAATTGGAACCTCGGCTGCCAGTATTATACTGTAAAAACATTTCTTTCTTTTTTTTTTTTGCAGTGTGGTAACTAAACTCCTACAAAAATAAAACTTAGTTAAGAACACTTTCGATTTGAAGAGCTTAGTAATATTTAAAAAAAGGTAAAGTAAAAAAGCAAACTTTGTTCATTTCAATTACAGTTTAGTACACATACTTTTTTAAACATAAAAGCACAAAAAGGCGATTCTAAACCTTTCCAACGTGAGCTGGGTAGGAGGACCTTTTTCTTTTTCTACGTGAAAATGTTCTAACTTAATAAAAAGTACTTACTAAAAGCGAAACTTTATTATTTGCTCCAAACATGTCCAAAATGTTTTTGTCTACAAAAAATTAATTGCTACTTGTAGGGAGAAAAAATCCCATCCACTTTAATTACAAAGATTTCGTTGAGTAAAAGTCGGATGTGAAAAGAAACTTTTGAAATCCAGATTTTTCTACTGTGTGTTCAAGAGAATAAAAACTTGATTTGAAACTCAAAAAACAAGGATTAAGTTGACTTAAGAGAAAGTTTTATATTTAGTAGCAAACATTTTTTTCAGTGTCAAAGAATTAATTTAAAATTTGATTATTGTTTAAGGCACGATGTGTATTCATAAAGAAAATATGTGAAAGACTCTGATGTTCACTTGAAAATAAACAGGAAAATTGTGCACATTTTTTATTCAACTAAGAAAGTTTCGAACTTAGTAAATAAAACTAAGCTGAAAAAAGCTTCCCATCCACTATTTGATAAATTTACTTATTATGACCAACATGAAGTTTTCTTCCACAAATAATATGAATAGGGTAAATTCATTTGTGGACAAGAGGGGGGGCATAGGGCAATGCCCCGCAGTCAACTTAGGATAACTTTCAGTAATAACGGCATACCAGCCGAAATCTTAAAATAAAAAAGGTGATTTTTTCTGAAAAATTAGAAGAGTTCTGAAAAATGCAGAATGCTATTTCCTGATAGAAACATAACAGAATTAATTAAATAGAAATGGCAAGTCTCATTAGTCAGAAAAATCTGCTACCAGAAAGATCTCTTCTCCTTCTATTTTTTTTCTTCTCGGAAAGTTTAGTTCAAATTCGCACCATTTCAAATCAATACATTGTTAAAACAAAAAAAAAAGAAAAGAAAGAAAAATTTTGTTTTGGTAATTATAGACAGGTTTTAAATTATCTTCCAGTTTCTTGAGTTCAAACGAAAGTGGGTAGGTTTGAAGTGCAAAAGTACCAGGCTAAACGGCAAGTTTAGCCTGGTACTTTTTTGTCAGACAATTAAGCAACCAATAAGCTCAAAGCCACATTCGATCAGCATCTAAACTAAGCCTAGTTAATAATATTCTTTGATACGAAATATACTGTTCTACGTCATCAGTAATGCCACTAGATACACAAAACCATTCTGTGCCTCAATTCAATTTGAAATTACCTTTCCTGTTAAGCTGATCTCTTTCTAAACACTATCTTCGAAATTTTGCTAATTAATTTCCGAAGATTCGGTATTAGATGTCAAATAATGCTGATTTGTTGGAGATTTAATTTAATGCCTCAAGAATTTCATTAGTACATGTTGTCGGTTAAAACGGATACATAATTAATTTCGTTGCTTTACTTCCACGCCTTTCTATAGTTACGTCTTTTCTAAATTGAGTTGTTTGTGTATAATTGAAAAAGTATAAACGCGAAAAATTGAAATAAATGTCTCGTAAAAAAGCGAAAAATGTTTTAAGCATTAATCGGCGAATATACGATAAAAGTATTTTTTGTGTCCCCCCTCCCCTAAAACAAATAAATAATTAAAGACAAAATTTATCTGTTTCATTTAATATTCATTATTTCATTTTTCTACACTGCAACCTTTCTTGACAACAACATCGTGACGTCAGCGCGACGTTTGCTTAACGTTAGCCTATTAAAAACGAGCTAGATAAAACGTCACAGCTTACTTGGCGAATTAGAGGAGATCGCTGACTGCTTGTGAGCTCTTATTAGCTCCGCCCGTATAGTGACGTTTAGTGTCAAGTTAAGTTGCATTCTAGTATAGTAGAAGTTATTTTTATGTTTGTAATGATAAGGGCCAGATGGTTTTCCGATTTCACTTACTTTTGGGTGTGAAATCAGAGTATGGACTCACTTCTATCAAACCTGTATCCAAGAAAATTCACTTTGTGACAAAGAAAAATAAAATCTTGAAAACAAGGCATGTCGCATACGAGTCGCACCGCAGATAATTTGTAAAAATACTTCCCGCAATATTTACGTTTATTCCAATTACATGCACAGGTTTAGGAGGACTAAAATGAAATTTATTGTGCTTATAATATAGCTTTAACGTATATTTAAGCTTTTGAGACACAAATCTGCCAGGGAGTGAAGCCAGACAAATAACAAAATCACGCATAGTACATAAAACATCACGCATTCTTCTAAAAAACAAACAGGATTTTACCTAATTCGTGATGCCCACACAGATCAAACATTGCGTTGTACAAACAAGGGCGGATCCAGAAATGTTCCAAGGGAGGGCGCGATTGATTTTTTTTCTTACATGGCCCCTTTTTTCGCCATGAATCCTTGTTAACACATGTCGATTACGAATGTCTTGGTCTTCCATTTCGAAAAATTTCCAGATCAGAGCCTCGAATCCCCGCACATTTTCCCTTAATATCATGAAAGATCAACTAAAATTACCTTTTTTGAACTTCAAAATCTAAAAACTGCTAGAGAGGAGTCCCTCAAGGGAGAGGCGATCGCCCCCATCGCCCCTCCCTTGTATCCACCCTTGTGTACAAATGCACATTTAAGTAACGATAAAATACGAAAAGATGTACTTAACAAGGAAAATACTACAGTGACTGGCACAAGTAGGCTTTGTGGCACTTTCACCGAGAACTAATGCGATATTATTTGAACTTTGTTTAACTCTGTTAGCTTGCTTTTAACTCTACGCTGTATTACATTGATTATTAGCCGTCACGAACACCCTTTTGCAATTTTTAGGCTAAATTTCCATCTTTTAGTTTCGCCAGGTGAGGATGATGCTGTTGTCATAGAAGGTGGGATTTTTTTTTTAATAATAATAAATACTAGGTGACCCGTGCGGAATTCCGCAAAAAAAAAAAAAAAATAAATAAATAAATAAATAAAATAAAATAAAAACTCTAAACTTAAAATTGAGTTCTTCAGGTTCAAAGATTTCAGTCCTCGATTGGATGTGTATATTTGTAAAATCTTGTACGTTTGCACAACATCGCCATCAACTGCCGTCGTTCTGACAACTTTTCAAAGAGATCAAAGACACGTTCACTTTTACAACTACTACAAAAGTGATACCCTATATTAAAATCAAATACCCAAGGCTACCACTAAACTAAATACTAACGTTATCGCAAAACTACCATAGTATTTTGAAACAATAAAAGTTACAATTAAGGTTTACCGAGCTAAGCCTTGGCTTGAAATGTCGCATTTAAAATTGATTTGAACAACAATGGTAAAACGATTTTAACCGTTGAGCAAAAAATTTAACTTTTTCAAACTTCAATCGCTTATAAGTCGCTTAAACGCGGATTTTCGAGATTGTCGTCACGCGGCGCTAGCGGAGAAACGTTCTAAAGAACGCATTTTTTTTAATCTTTCGAATGAAATCAAAATGGAGACGATACGACAATTATTTCGCTAGATAGAGTCAATTTTGTGCCCAAAAATTGAAGTTCGAATAAAAAACGAACCGACACTTTTTAGAGGGTGGGTCTAATTTTCGTCAATAGCCCGCGGGATAAGCTTCAAAATCATAAATTTTCTTGCAATTCGATAAAGAAATGAGCGAGTTTCGACCGGGTATAGTATTCGGCTTAGAGAAATAATATATGGAGATTTTTACATTGTTAGAATTTCATAATGTCGAAGGAAAATTTTTAAACTTTTAACATATATAACTGATTTACACAACGAAAATTAGCTAGTAAAAATAACAGCAATTTTTTGCCTCTATTTTAATACTTGAGACTAAATCATTTAAGACTATATTGCGCAAAACCTTGATTTTCTGCAATACTGTTTCATTCTTTTTTTTCTAATTCCGTCACTTTTACAATATGTTGTCGTGAAAGACCGAAGTTGAAAGTATGTAAACTTTTTACCAGTGAATCACCGGAAACATTCGATGTTTTCAGAGTAAAATACAGTTTTACACAAACTGTGCACAGTTAGCACCTAAAATAAAGCACACATAGCTGATAAAACTCACCTGTAGCTCTAGAAAATAGGTAGTGAAGTCACAACATTTCCAATTGTCCTCAAATCTTCAAAGAGGAAACAAAATCTTCGAAATCTCAACTTCAAGACAAAACAACTTTAAACACTATCCACGTGTTTTGACTTACGGTTAATGCAATTTGGCGTAAGTTGGCTTTTTTGACAGTTTTGGCGTCGGTTATATATTTGTTTCTTTAACTCATTCTTTATTTTCCACCTTTTTAATGATACTGAAAGAAGGATGTTTTAAATTCAAATGTTCTAGAAAAATGCGACTGTCAAGACTAGAGCGACTATGTAGTCAAGAAGTCAGGACATAATAAGGGACAGCTATTCCGTGTCCTCCCCTTTTCGCCCTCCGGACGATTCGCCCTCCAACTCGTTAACAAAGAAGAAGGTGTGGCTATTTCAAATCACTGAACCGTATCTTAATCACTGGGATTTTTCTTCATAGCAGGGAAAAATTTAGGGATTAGTATGAAATCGATAAGTGGGGAACTGACGGACTAAGTTTCGTCTTGGCAGAATCGGAACGGATGACATACCGCAAGCAACTTTATTTTTCGATCAAAAAGTAATCTCCCCGAGGCAAATATTTGTTTTCGCGCAGTGTTTAGTGAATTATATGTTTAAATTTAGAGGTTCTGGTTGATTTTACAGTCTATTAAAATAGGGGTGGCCAACCTTTTTGGGAAGAGTGCCACTATTTGGGGGAAAAAAGCTCCGCATGCCACTCCCAATTTTTCCAACAAGCTTTTTTTTTTAATTAAAAAAAAAATGACTGACTATGTGGTTTTCACGAAAATGGTACTTTTTTTTCATGCAAGTTTGAGTAGTGGAAATAAAAATGATAATATACAAATAAAACAAATCTGAACTTGTCGTTACTTTGTCGTTGCTTTTATTGGTTCAGTCAGTTGGGTTATGCTCAAAACATAAGCAAATAACATGAAACATTTAAAATTAAAAATTGAAGTCTGTACTCAACGTGGCTTATGAAATTGTAATTTTTTTACCGTGTTATTAATTTTAGGATTAGTTCTTGAAAAGCTAAATATAAGTCAATAACATTTATGCAATAAAGGCGGGGGAAAACACTGAAAAATGAAGTGCTGATTCTTACGTAAAATGATCTCCTGAATTTAAATATGAACACTGTTTTCCCCCATCAAATCCCATCTTTTTACAAAATGCGCCCTCATTTTTTTTTTTTTTATTACCAGTTTTCGACAGTTTTACAGTCATTTTTATATTTGAAGAAGAAAAGAACATAATAGAAAAAGTTAGGAGGGGGGGGGGGGATAGACCTTCCTATGTATTTACTAAAATCATCAAAATCGACCTTTCTTTCAAGGGAATAATTTTAAGATGTTGTCACTTATTTATAGACATAAAACCCAACCCTTTCACAAACAGTTATGAAATAGTTGACCAAAGTTTTTTTTTTATTTGGTAGACATAATACTGTGGCTAAGAGTATCGTACAAACATATTTTCAAGTTTGTAGGTGAAAAATTCAGAGAGTTTTGACCAAAAAACAGTTTTAGATATGAATTTTTGAAATACATATCTATATATCTATAAAAATGGATGTATGTTTGTTTGTTCTCTATACAAATCCACAGTTTGCGTCGGATTTTCATCAAACTTGACACAGAGGTTCCTTGATGCCCTAGAATTCTCATATGCGGGGTCTTGAAGTTTTAAAACATCTAAAAAACTCAAATTCAAGTTTTTTGTCAGAAAATGTCCCTTTTATAGTAATTGAGCCTATTTTTGTTGTAATCGAAATAGGCCTTTTAGCATTCAAATTGATAAAACTTAAGGTTTTCAAATATGAGCATTTTCCAACAAAGATGACGATTAAAACAATGAATTTTCAATTTAAGGCTCACCTATTTTATTTTAGCATGAAATAAGTTAAAAACAATTATAATTCATGTTCTCATTTGGCACAAAATATATATGATACAGAAAAATGAGGGGCTCCTTCTGACATTTAATTCTAATTTTTGCGAGCATTTTTTGGTCCTCCTATTAGAGGAATTATGCAAAAATATAGATTAAAAGCCTCATACATTTTCGCTTTTAGCTGGTGCTATTTTTCTGTGAATATGAAAACTTGTCATTTTATCAAGTTCATTTTCCTTTGTAAGCACTAGACGTGCTTTGCAAGAAGCACCGTAGTCACATTTCCAATATGATTTCTCTTTTTTTTTTTGTATGCTATTCGGAACAAATGTCCCTCATAAACGGCAAGCTTGCCCCCACGTTGGGAAGTCAAAAATTCTATCGACGACATTACTCCCAGTGTCCGAGCAAAAGCAACTAACTGAAATATGAAATCTGATTCACCACGTGCTGATAAG
The DNA here is from genome assembly GCA_038373865.1 of Uloborus plumipes. Taxonomy (NCBI): domain Eukaryota; kingdom Metazoa; phylum Arthropoda; class Arachnida; order Araneae; family Uloboridae; genus Uloborus; species Uloborus plumipes. The sequence continues at coordinate 13,557 of JAXGGA010004042.1, read as the reverse complement.
GGGGTGAAGATGTCGCTAGGTCGTCGGGACTGATAGGGAAAAAAGTCCTTACGCCTTTTCCCTTCCTACTCTGTAGGGAGATCACTCAAGCGTGAGGGTTCCTCACTTGTCAATCATTCGGAGGGCAAAACGTCCGGAAGGCCAAATGTCCGTAGAACCAGCTATTCTGCTGTACTAAGCCCAAAAGTGGTATCTGCAGTCGAGCTCAAACTGAAATATAAGGGACCTGCTCCACATTGACGTAAAGCAGAAAAATAAAGCAGAAACGTAAAATGGATTAAATAGTGTTCCTATGGAAAGTACCCGGATTTTCGGTTTCTGCCTTCGGTTTCGGTCGCGTTTTCTGCTGGTGTGGAGCAGGGCCCTAAAGTTTTGCGCCTCCATGTATTTGATTCAGATGAAACTTTTGCAGAATTTTTTAAAAAACTAGCTGCCAGGGCAGCTAGATTAGCTTCCTGCGGCATGTTGATACATAACGTCTCCCCTCTCTAACTTTTACCTCATTCTGAAGTTATATTATTTGATATAATTTAATGTTCATTCGATTTCAAGATATACCACGCACGTGGCCCGGCGTTGCACGGGCACTTCGTGCCCTGAAAGTAGTGAGAAAAAAATTTAAAGAAACTACTCCCCGCCAAGGCGGCTCGCTTACAGGCGCTTCACGCCTTTACTTTTTTCCTGTATAAAAAAAAATCATTCGAATTATTGAGATGCTTCACGTCTTCAAGATGGTGAGGAAAGTTTCAGTAAGTTCAGCTCGCTCAAAGGAAAAAAGCAGACATAGATACTCAGTTTTTAATATAAGTAGATGGCTCTTCAACAAATAAATGTTTCAAAATATTACCAGTAGCTAGCGATAAAAATTCTACGTAAGTGGCCCGCTTATGAGTTTCGTGTTTGATTTAGTTAAGCCTTCATTCAAAATTCTCATTATCATTGTTATTATTGTTTCATAGCAACGACGGTTTGCAAGAATGGATTTCATATTTAATCATTTATTAGGCTTAATCGCTTTAAACTTGACTACTTATTAATAGATATTTTCGCTAATTAAAATCGTATAATTATATCAATTGAAACTAATGAAGCCTGAAAAATTACCTATCTATCGGTACCTGGTTCGACTTTCAGGTCATTGGTGTTCAGGAGAAAGAAGCGTGACATAGAAAGATAGTTAGAAAGAAAGATAGTTAGAAAGATACTCAGTTTTTAATATAAGTAGATATTTAACGTTTTCAAATGACCATATACTTTTGTATTTTGGTAAAATACGCGACAAAGAGCCACCTGGTGGCGATAACTCAATTTTGTTAAAATGTGCAGATACGACTTTTGTGCTTAGCACAGCAGTATTGCTTTCCTAGATTTTGTACTGATGAAAATGGTCTAGTAACTTTATCAACAAGTAATTCAATTTGAAAAAAAAATCTGTAGGAATTTGCAAACATAAAATACAAGCTTTAAAATTACAAAAAAAAAACTGAACCTTTATTCCGGAAGTGTTCTTATTGTTGCTATTGCAATTGTTACTATCCTTCTAAAGGTTCTGTAAATACTGCGTTAAATTACAAATGTTTTAAATTTCAACCTTATCTTCATTAATAACTCTACTTATGAAGTAACTGCAACTAAATGGAATACGTATTAATGTTTCGAAGATAAGGCAAATACGAATCTTTGAACTAGAGCTAGAAAAGGAGCTGTACCTTTGATAATTAAAATTTAATTACACAGTAATTCTGTATCCAGAAGGTTAACTGTCGTAGCTGACAAACTTAATTTTTCAGATAAGCAGTAGTTTAAGAAGATTTTTCTTTGATTACTTAAAACTACCAAAACTCTGTGTGTGATTTTATAGCTCTTGAATGAGTGGATAAAATCACGTCAAGGTATTATTTGTTGAGAAATCTTGCAAATTTCATGTTAGCTACTTTGTACATTATTTATACCTCTGAGATAATGAAATATTTGTTTACTCAATTTTTATAAATTTTCCAGGGAATCAGTTAAGGAGGAATAAAGGTTGAATGAATACAAACTTCATTAGAAAAACTTGTGGTGAAAAAAGTGCTAATAATTATAAGCATTATATTCATATTAAAATTAATGTTTGTAGCATTACTAACACTAAATATCAAGCTCATAATATTTTATTTTAATATCATTATTAAATATTGTGCAAAAATTTTCTAGAGGTAATATTTTATTTCTAGGTAGTAGTATAGTGGTATTATACATAACCACTATAAAAACTAGCATAATTATTGGTATTTTTCTCTTGTCTTGTGCCAGCCAGGCTGGCAATTCGGGATGCTGGGGATGCTGTGATGCTTCACTTTTGAAACTGTGCCGTAATTTGGAGTGAAGTCCGACTTCCACTGTACACGATGCCATAGGGACCCGTTTATAGAATAGGCAACCTTTCACAGCACAACACATTCACACAAAGAAAGGACAAGAACAGGAGAGAGAAATCACATCTATGCCCAAGCCGGGACTCATCATCCGTGGCAGACTGCTCTGACCCTTTTAGACAAGGTGGCAGGAGTATTTTAGTAAAAAAGTTATTTGTTTCAAATATATTGCACTGAACGATGGCCACCTTGTCTAGTGGTCAGAGAAGTCTGACACGGATGGGGAGGTTCTGGGTTTGAATCTCAGCTCGGGCATGGATGTCCTTCTCTCTTCTGAGATTCTCCATTCATTACGTGAATGTGTTGTTGTGCAGGGAAAGGTGGCCTACCCTATAAACGGTTCCCTATGGCATCGTGTGCTGTGGAAATGGGCCGTGGTAGCCCGATCGGTAGGGCGTCGGATTCGTGACCGGGGGTTCCCGGGTTCGATCCCCAGCCGATAAAATATCCACCGTCTTGATTAATGGTGGCTTGGGGACGTTCAAAATGTCGTGGTCACAATGTCCTCCAACTGAAGCGATACCTCTGGGGGTGCTGGGCCAAGGGTTTGCTCGACCCTTGATTTTGGTTCAAAAAGAACAGAGTGCTCTTCAGGGCCCTATCCCGGTTAAACCACGAGTTGTGGTAGGTACGGACGATCCTGGCGTGTATAATGTACTGTGGAAGTCGGACTTCACACCAAATTACGATACAGTTGGAAAAGCGAAGTAGCGCACTCCAAATTGCCAACCGAGCAGGCACAAGACAACAACAACATGATTGTTTAGTGGCGGATCTATATGCTTGGGAACTTGTAGCAGCACATTTATGGGGGCCTTTAAAGATGAAAAGAATTACATATAATCCCTCTCATGTGCCTTTTTGGGTACCTTTTGGAGCTACTATGTCATGGGGGTCCATTGAAATTGCGACATGGTACTGAGAATATTAAATATATTTTTTCTCTTTTTCATCTAATCTCTAATACATTTCTAAGTAGTTTTTTCATTTGAACTTGCAATTGAAGGGCTTGGGAGATGAAGGGGTTATGTGACAAAACAGAAATTGCGAACAATTAAAGTTTAATGTTTTATTGTTGCAGTTGTTGCAGCTTTTTTGTTTTCTGGTTTTGTCGTTAGTGTGCGTATGAAATTGGTCTAATGACATCTACTTTATGATGTACCAAATTTTATTTGCTTACATGTATACATTGCTTACCATTGTCCACACTATTCATTTTATAAAATGTAACATAGCCCCTTCATCCTCCAAACCCTTCACTTATGATGGAGACATGTATCATAAATCTGGGAAACTTTCCTTTGATAACACTGCGGATGCTCAAATCATCTAACGCAAGCTCTATGAACTTTGATTAAATCGCCAAAACTTTATCAGTTTTAATATCAACAAAAGATGACTATAATTGACACTATTTTTATAACCATACTTATTACCCGGTTTTGCCCGGGTGCTTATTAATACAACATAGCTAATATTTTTGTTTTTAACTTATTTCATGCTAAAATTAAATAGGTAAGCCTTAAATTGATAATTCATTGTTAATCGAAATCTTTGTTGAAAAACTCATATTAAAATGTGTTAAATTTTATCAATTTGTAGGATGAAGGCTTATTTCTATTACTCTATCTATTCAAAGTTAAAAGAAAATGGGCATTTTGAGACAAAAAATTTTAATTTTGAGCGTTTTGGATTTTTTTTTTTTTTCAAAACCCCACCTATGTGAATTCTAGTGCATCAAGGAACCTTTGTGCCAAGTTTGATGAAAATCCGACGAAAACTGGATTTCTATAAGGAACAAACATACATACATACATACATACATACATACAAACAAACAAACAAACATACATCCATTTTTATATATATAGAAGTAAGAAATATGCATTCCCAAAGATCGGATAATACTTCAGTATCACAAACCTAATGAAATATTCCTCTCACGCTCTCTTTCATGAAGAAATTGTTTTCCAGTAACATGGTTGACTTGTTCGTTCATTACTCACGCTTACCGCACCATTCAGGAATGACCAATAGTTGTACTAGAGAGGGAAAAGTTTTTCAGGAAAAGCCACTATTTCTTTTGTTACATTGCGTAGTATCTCACAATTCCTGGATTGTAATCTCGTTTATTGTTATAGTAAAACAATTAAATAACACAAGGACATCCCCTAAACGGGGAGATTGGGGGATTGGTTTTCAAAGTTATTTTTTTAAGGTGCCTGCCTACCTTCGGAGGGAATTTTTTGAAATATTATCAAAAACGATTTTTTTAATAAGTTATATGATAGAATTCGTCTTTAATAAAATATTTTTGGAAAAAAAATAGAACCGACTTCAGTTGGAAATTGCTCTAAAAAGTAAAAAATAATTTTTTTCTTTGAACACCATCGAAACTACTCGTACTTTTAAACATAAGTTTTGAAGTCGGCGCAAAAACGATAGGTAAAATGATATTTAACCATATTTTGTCAACATTTTTTCAAAGAAACCATTGAAAATTAAAAGCAGAATATTTGTACCATTACACGAATGTGTGGTAATCAATGAAATGAATCCATTAAAATTTATATTTATAGTTGAATTGTAGTTGCGTATGATTCTATACATTGTTTTTGCGCCGACTTCAAAACTTATGTTTAAAAGTAGTTTCGATGGTGTTCAAAGAAAAAAATTATTTTTTACTTTTTAGAGCAATTTCCAACTGAAGTCGGTTCTATTTTTTTTTTCCAAAAATATTTTATTTCATTCTTTTTAGTGTAAATGCACTTAAAATAATCAAAATATAGTTAAAAAATCATGCAGCTGTTCAAAAAACTTGCAGACCTGGACTCGATCTCATTCCATCAGGAACTTCAACCCGACGCTTTTAACCACTTGACCATCGTGTCGCTCATTGAAGTAAGGAATTACGATAGCACATATTGTTTTTAAATAACATGAAATTTTAGTTTTTCGATCATAACTTTTTTTCTAGTGAACAAATATCGTCATATGAATACATGGTACCTAAGTTAACCATCTCCTATCGATTTAAAAAAAATCGTCCAAATGTTATGTGCGAACAAACAGACAAAAAAACATACGCTTTGAATTCAGAACCTCCTCCTTTTTTAAAGTCGGTCAAAAATTGAAAGTAAAAGTAAGTAATTTGAATTGTGGGAGAAGGAGTTAAGAGTAAGACTTGGAAAGTTGGTGCAAGTTTTTGCTTTTCATGGAAAATAATTTGCAACTAAAGTGGACTCTTTAGCTTTTTTCAAACACCACAAATCAAAATCTTATTTTTTAAAAATGTGTGTCACTTTAATGATCGTTCATACTCCCCCCCCTCCCCCTCGCAGTGAAAAAAAATGTGAAACACAGCAGATTTTTCCCAATAACTCAACACTCATGGTGTTTGATACATTTTATTTGTTTGTAATGATGTTTTTTGGTCACAACCAATATGAAAATCACAAAAAATAGTTACTTTAATTTTTAACATATATTTATCATCTTCAGAATTTTTGACTTTTAATTTTACCTTGAATTTGACGTAAATGCAAGGTATAAAATACAGAATTTTATAAAGGTACAAAAATTAACATAATATAATTGATTGTGCATATATTTTTTGAAAAACTAATATAGGTGCCGCAAATCAAAAACCATTTATTGCCACAATCGATTCAAAGCCCCCAAAAATGGCGCAAACGTCCATAAAAAAATTCTACAGCATCGAAGGACCCCATTGCCAATTTTAACAAAGATCCAACCAAAACTGTCATTTTGTACCATAAAAAAATATGGGGCACATTCCCATGGGAGGATATACCTGCATAAGGACATTACAATCATTAAAATCATTAAAAAAAAAAAAACCATGCAGCTATTCGAAAAAATCCTTGCAGACCTGGACTCGATCTCATTCTATCAGGAACTTCAACCTGACACGCATAACCACTTGACCATCGGGTCGCTCATTGAAGTAAGGATTTACGATAGCAGATATTGTTTTAAATGACATGAAATGTTAGTTTTTCGATTATAACTTTTTTTCTAGTGAACAAATATCGTCATATGAGTACATGGTACCTAAGTTACACCATCTTCTATCGATTAAAAAAAAATTGTCCAAATCGGTTCAGTAGATCAGATGTTATGTGCGAACAAACAAAAAAAAAAGTATACGCTTTGAATTGAGAACCTCCTCCTTTTTCGAAGTCGGTTAAAAAATGGTGAAAACACCAAAAATAGCTGCACAATTTTTAAATTTTGTTTTTTGAGGGAAAACATATGTGAAAATAGCAATAAAACGGTATTTTTGCAAAACATCGAAACTCAAGTTCAAATCAGGATATTTCTATTCTGTAATTTTTTTTATCATTGGTGACACCCATTATCATTGGTGCAGGGAATGACCCTTGCTCAGAAATGTAAAGACACAATTTAAAAAATTATGAAAGTGAACATTTCTATAAATTAAGAAATTGTCGAAATATGACTAATTTTAACATGCTACACATTACAGATCATTAAATAATGATGTTCCAATCATCAGAAAGGGTCATTCCCTAAATCAACTCATTAGTATTGACAAAAAAAAGTTTCAGAATATTACAAACATAACTTTTTGAGTTATGCTGTTTTGCGTCAAATCAAAACATTAAAAGTTCAATTTCGAGAAAAAGGCAAATGAAAGCTGCTTCCGGTTGCTAAAACCCTTAGACCTTTAATATTAAAATGCCTGTAGCTTCGGTTTTAAGCAAAATAGAAGCAAAATTCAAACTGATTTGGAAAGGTAAGAATTCAAACTTCAATACTAAATCATAAAATAAAAATTCATTTTTTGACCAAAAATTGTATTTTAAAGGTAGGCAGGCACCTTAAACTAATTGCAAATCTATATATATATAAATGAATGTATGTATCTTTGCACCTATGAATGTATGTATGTACTTTATAGACTCAAAAACTACCCATCGGATTTCGCTAAAACTTTCACAGTGTATTTGTGTCCTCACTGGGCACATCAAGAGACCAATTAGAAAAAAATCTGACAGGTAGTTATTTTATTCCAATTTTAGTTGAAACTTCCACATGAAATCTCTAATTTTTTAAAGGCTTTCCTCCATTCAAATCATTATTTAGTGCTTCATTTCAACTCCCCCTCGATAGCTAATTTTGCACTTGATATTGTCCCTGTTTTGCGTGCTTTTCTGAGGCTTCTCTCAATTCAAATAGTTAAGAAATGTTTCGTGAGTATAAAGCAGTACGTAACCGCCTCTAAACCAGGGCTAAGGCAGAAACATGCAATACACCCCCAACTCGATTATGTCCATCCATGGACTGCAATTTCGTGCTTATTTTCTGCCTTAGCTCTAGCTTAGAGGCGGTTACTTACTGCTTTATACCCGAGCTCTGCCTTAAAATTTACGAGTTGTACTGTACCAAGTGCGGTCGCTCGCTGGTGTTCTAATTTCCCATTAGCTACCAGTTTTTCTTTGGCTCTCTTCGCTCTATAAGAGGAATTTTGCCTCCTATTCTGTTACTTTCCTATTCCATGCTGATGAGTGCATAATAAGCACGAAACTGCAGTCCATGGATCGAAATAACCGAGTTGGCAGCGTATTGCATGTTTCGTGAGTATTCACTTTTGAACATGTAATACTGCTGGGGATTGGATTTCGCATGTTGCATTTTAACTTGCGCGACGCCGGGCATATCCACTAGTGTGTTATAAAGAGAAGGGGATGTAGGATCCCGCGATTTTCACGAGCAGCGAAAAAGTAACAAAATTTGCTCATCCCGTATTTTTAACCTGCATGATGTAATTTAAAATCTTATTCCGCAATTTTATCTTTAAATGCCAGTAATGAATTTTCTGATGTATTTACATTGACCACTCGACCATTTTACAAGCCCGATGCCTCCTAATTTAATTAAAAAAAAAAGGTTTCATTAAAAGTGCTTTGTTTGTTGCTTAAAAAAATGAAAAAAAATTAACGTTTCTTGAAATTGGTGCAAATAACATGATGTAGAACTTTTTCTTGAATCTTGTAATAATATTTGTCCTATTAAAGGTACTTACTAACGTAATTTGTCTTAATTTTGTGCATAAGTTTCACATTGATTTTTCATACATAAAAAAATAGGCATATTTTATAACGACTTCACTAAGAAAATTGAGCAGTCAGACGGTCAAAACTCAATTACTTAGTAATTTACAGTTACGTCATAGTTGCTCCGACAGAGTGATATAATATTCCCTCCCAAAACTTTCATCGCAATTTTCAGTCTACCCGAAAAATATTTTGCTCAAGTAAATAAATGTGTTCGAATCAGCACCATATAAAACACCGGAATTCCAATGTATGGAAAAATGAAAAAATAATATTTCACAGTTGAAATACGTAAACATCATACATCAGTCTACCACTTGCGACAAGAATTTTTTTAAAAAAATCTGAAAGTTTTCTGTCTCTTTCTTCGCCACTATGACATAAATAACTGCAACACAATCACAGATCAGATAGACGAAGCGTGTAAACATGCAACTGAAAATATATATATATATATATTTTTTTTTAAGAAAATGACAAAAATGTCCTTGTCCCTTTGTAGCTAGGTTAATATGACTATAAGAAAAAGGTTTTTTTAATAGCAATAAGCATGAAAATGCCCATATGGTTTACCATGAATTATAGTCCCGAGTTTCTCCAATTTTGTTTCCTGAATCACTTATTTGTCCATTGGCAAGCACCATTTGGCAAGCTTAACGATCGAACTTTTAACTAAATCGTTTTGCAACTCTTTAGTTAAAAGCAAATGTAAAGCAAAAACGGGTTATTGCTGCAATGCAATTCAAGGGGCAAGTGGATAAACGTGATATGTGACAATTGATATATATATATATATGTGTGTGTGTGTGTGTGTGTGTGTGTGTGTGTGTGTGTGTGTGTGTGTGTGTGCGCGCGTGTGCGCGTGTGTGTGTGTGTGTGTGTGTATCTGTGTATGCAGAAAAATGCGAAAATCTCTAGGTTATTTTTAGAAAACTAAGATACGTCTACTAGTCACAAAAATGATTAGAAACTAAGAATATGACCCCGTTTCATCCGTTGAGAAAAATCCATTAAAATATAACACAACATTTTTAAAGCTTTTCTAGAAATTTAAGATATTGTCACATATTACCTTTATCCACTCAGCCCTTCAATTGTAAAGCTCAAAAAGTTTTACAGGTTCTTTAACACTTTACACAGAGTTTCAATTTTAAAGTTAAATGTTTCAATGTATGTATGCATTCATGGGCGCCTATAATGAGGGACAAAGAGTAAGCCTCAGAAATTAATACTTAAGTACTTTTAGTACTATTTTTTCGGTATGAATATAAAAACATTTCTTCTCTTCAGCCATTAATGAGTATAAGTCATTAAAAATGTCATATTTTAATAACTCTTATTCTACACTGAAATTAATCTCCATGGGAAAAATATCCTACTAAGCAATATGGAAAATATCTGAGCCCTCCCCCAGACCCGTCATTAAGGAGGGGCAGGGGGGGGGCAATTGACCCCCCCCCCCCTGACTTTGAGAAATCAATGTATGTACATATAAGTGGGCGTGGTTTTTGATGTTTTCTGGTGAAATTGTATTGTGTTTTTACCCTTTGCCCCTCCCCCTGGAAAAACTATGACGTCCCTGCCTCCCCCCCCTCCTTTAAAATTTCACATATGGGCGCCCATGTATGCATATAACTTTGAATAAGATGAAAATAGTGAAATGGAAGATGCTGTTTATATTATTGCTGGTCTGAGATCATATTAGCATCGCAACATAAACAATTGAAATTGCTGGATAGGAGAAACATATCTTCGCCAATTTATTTTAAAAATGTTTTTACCGCTATGAAGCTTCGAACTTATGTATTAAAATTAATAATATTCTTTATACTTCGTCAAAATATACTCACCATGCGGACACCATGAAACATAACATTACAACTTTCCTGATTTCCCCAATAAAAGCGAATAAAGTAGAAGGGTTGTTTTCAACGTGAAAAGAAAGCCAAAACCAAGCAAAAATTCATCTGCCCCATTCACAAGAAAAGCAGTTATTCAATTGAAGCTTTCTCTTCTTTTTTTTTTTTATCCCTTTCTTATTTTGCTCCTATTCTTGAGCTTTTATTTATTTAGAGATTATTGCTCTTCTTTAATGGAGCGCTTCATCGAAAAGTTTTCCAATAAAGTTGAAGTATCGGCTACCAAAAAAACATAAATGTCGCGTTACACGAAAAATTTTACTTGAAAGATACATTTTCACGAACGTGACCGAAATAACATATACTCGAATGTTCTGCCCTAATATCATCGTAGGATTTTTTTTTTCTTTTTAATTCTTAGATCATTCTTGAAAAATATCTTTCAATCAAAATCAAATCGCCACTAGGACGTGGAATGGTACTAGAAATAATTTTCCAAGAACTGGTGGAAAAAAAAAACTCCACAAATGATATGCAGAAATGTGCTGGGTAGTACAGTTTTAATCCTCACAACTTGAGAGATTAAACAGAAGAAACTATATCAACGGAAATGGAATCTTAATTGAAGGACTTGGAGGATGAAGGGGCTATGTCGTTACATTTTAAAAAATAAACACTCTGGACGATAGTATAGGCAATGGATACAGGTAAGTAAATAAAACTTGGTACACCAAAAAGTAGATGTCATTAGACCAATTTCGTACGCACACTAACGACAAAGCCAGAAAACGAAAATGCTGCAAAAACTGCAACAATAAAACTTTGAACTTTAATTACTCGCAATTTCTGTTTTGTCATAAAACCCTTTCATCTCCCAAGACCTTCAATTTGCAATTACAATTTTTTCCAAGCGCAAGAACTTTTCTTTTCTTTCTTTCTTTTTTTTTTTTTTTTTTTGCTACACCGCGTACAGCTAAACTCGGTAATATCTACCTTAAAACATACTTTTTGAACATACATTTCAAGTTTCAGGACAATTATGGGGTTTAGTGGATGAAGGGGCTATGATCGATATTAGCATTTCGAAAAAGCAGTTTTACCCTTACTTTAAATTTTTTTTTATCAGTATTGTAATATTTTAAACTGAATTGCATGCATATTTAGACACATTTATTTCAGTAAAAAACGCTGTGATCTCGATTGAATAGTTAAGGCCGGGATTCAAGTGAAACACGGACGATCGCAATTCACCAATGTAATCACAAATTCCCAAATTTGTATTCAAGTGAAATGTTATAATCGCTACGAGATGCTATTCTATCGTAATTCGACTTCCAGTAGCGATTGCAATTGCAATCGCCTCGACGCGATTGCAATGGTGTTTCACTTGAATTCGGCCCTTAAAGTGATAATACAAATGTTTTCTTAAAATTGGAAATTTTGTTATTTGACCGGGTTTTGAAATAAACGACTGAATAATTCACCACTTCCCGATGCATTCACACTATCTTAATTTCTTCTGAATTTCTGACTGCGAGTGAAGCAATTATAAACTCCTAAGAATTTGCAATGACTAAGGCAGGAATTCAAGTGAAACACAGACGAATGCAACTCACGAATGCAATCGCAAATTCCCAAATTTGGATTTAAGTGAAACGCTACAATCGCTACGAGATGGTTATCTCCATATATTATTTCTCTAAGCCGAATCCTATACCCGGTCGAAACTCGCTCATTTCTTTATCGAATTGCAAGAAAATTTATGATTTTGAAGCTTATCCCGCGGGCTATTGACGAAAATTAGACCCACCCTCTAAAAAGTGTCGGTTCATTTTTTATTCGAACTTCAATTTTTGGGCACGAAATTGACTCTATCTAGCGAAATAATTGTCGTATCGTCTCCATTTTGATTTCATTCGAAAGATTAAAAAAAATGCGTTCTTTAGAACGTTTCTCCGCTAGCGCCGCGTAACGAGAATCTCGAAAATCCACGTTTAAGCGACTTATAAGCGATTGAAGTTTGAAAAAGTTAAATTTTTTGCTCAACTGTCAAAATCGTTACATTGTTGTTCAAATCAATTTTAAATGCGACATTTCAAGCCAAGGCTTAGCTCGGTAAACTTTAATTGTAACTTTTATTGTTTCAAAATACTATGGTAGTTTTGCGATAACGTTAGTATTTAGTTTAGTAGTAGCCTTGGGTATTTGATTTTAATAGGGTATCACTTTTGTAGTAGTTGTAAAAGTGAACGTGTCTTTGATCTCTTTGAAAAGTTGTCAGAACGACGACAGTAGATGGCGATGTTGTGCAAATGAAGCCAATAAAAATTGTCGTATTAAATTTTAAGTTTAGAGTTTTTTTTTTTTTTTTTTTTTTGCGGAATTCCGCACGGGTCACCTAGTTCTATCATAATTTGACTTCCAGTAGCGATTGCAATTGCGATCGCCTCGAAGCAAATTGCAATGGTGTTTCACTTGAATTCGGCCCTTAGGCAGGAATTCAAGTAAAACACAGACGATCGCAACTCACCAATGCAATCGCAAATTCCCAAATTTGAATTCAAATGAAACATTACAATCGCTACGAGATGCGATTTTGATGTAATTCGACTTTCAGTAGCGATTTTGGTCTATTGCGATCGCCTCGAAGCGATTGCAATGGTGTTTCACTTGAATTCGGCCCTAAGACGTTGCGAACTTTCTTTTTTTTTTTTTTTTTTTGAAGGATAACGACGTTGTTAGGTCCGTTCGTAGCATATTTTTACTTACGAACGAATTCCAACAAATAAAACAATGACACAAATATTTATACAAATAGTTAGATTATCGAAGTATTAATACTAAATATTGGTATAACCTTCTTAAGAATTAAATGACTGATATTTTATTAATTTCATTTTATTTTTAAGTAAACAAAGTTGGTAAACATCTCCCATTTATCGTAATGTTAACATTCCTAGGAACCCTGTTATTATTCGTTGGTGCACACTTCCGTCCTGAAAATAACTTGGGTATTAAACGGGAGCAAAACTGACCGCTTCGGTTGGAGAAAAGCTGGAATTTATTCTCATTTCCTGAAGGTGTCTTGGGAGAAATTGTCACTGTCGTAAACATTGGAGCCCTCTTGATACATCCTTCAGCGTGGGTGGCTTCAATTTTCTGTTGTTGTCCGAAAACTGC
>JAXGGA010004041.1:62500-93559 GCA_038373865.1 Uloborus plumipes | reverse complement strand
CACTTTGATGTCACAGTTTTGACTTTATGCATTTGTGGTAAGCAATAAGACTTCATTTTTCAACTTATTCAGTTAATCTATGTGATTATAAAACTTTCATTACATTTACAAAAAACATGAAATGATTGTGAAAATGTTCTAAGATGGAAACTATTTTTTTCAAGTTCTCTCCCCTCCTCAACAGAGCTTGTGGATTTGAATCAGCTTTCAGTTTTATAATATGTATATAAATACAAAAAATAAGTTGTGTTTTACAATATCAGCTTGAATTAGTTAAGTTACCTCTGCCTGTAACTGTGTTTGAATTCACTTTTGTTCTGTAGTTTCAATACTTCAGAACCATTTTTTTTTTTTTTTTTTGTCAGTATCAAGTAATATTACTGATAGTCTTTAGAAATGAAATAAAGAACAAAATAAGGGTTGCCGTTCTCTCTACCCTAATATGGCTATGTAGAATAAATTGTTCAAAATAGAATTTTCTGCTAAAAATGTACGTAACCATTGAAAAACTATGAACTTTAAATTTTTATTTCAAAATAAAATCTCATCTTATAACGCACCACAGTTTACAACATATTTCTGAATCTTAACACCTCTGAAATATCTAGAATATATTTTCTAGTTTTAATGCTGAAATTCATAGAAAAATTAAGTCAGATTGTTTTTCATGGGGTTATCCCATATCCCTTTACCTATGTCTTATGAATCATTTCCAGAACTTATGACTTGTCCCCTCCCCTCCACACATAAGCTTCTTCAGCATAATATTGAAAGAAATTATTAAAGATATGGTTTGATTCTTCCTGAAGTTTGCAATCCTTTTAGAACTGAAACCACTGAAAAGATGTTTTTCCCTTCCAGCATTATTACAACACAGACAAAGCATTTCTTATTCAATCTCTGTGATATTGTAAATTTAGTGATGCATACAGGGTAAATATTTTTGGTTATTTGCCCAAAGCCTGGGTATTCCAACCCAGCCCTTCCCATTCCTGGGTACCCAAAATATGGGTATTTTGAAGGGGGAAAAAGTAAAAAGTGAATGGCTGGTAAAATTTTATCTAATTATGAAAAAATAGGTAAAACAGATATATATACACAAGGTTGCCACTCTAGTTTGGGGAAATAATTTCCCTGAATTCCACCTGTATGAATTACATTATTATAAACACTGATGTTATATAGAAACTATTATCCTCAGTTTCATCAGAGAAATGGAACAATAAATAAGTAAAAATAAAGGGTGTAAAGAATTCATTAAAACTGAAATAATAGCATGGTGACTGAATATTAATAACAACTTTAGCTTTAGAAAAAAAAAAGAAAACAAGAAATGAATATAAAAATTGAAAGTTTTTTCACAAATATGTCTAATCTCGTACCTCTAAATTGAATTCACCTAAAATTAAAGATGCGTGTCAAATAAAATATTAAGTAATTTTTACTTTTATGGATGGGCATTTTCATATTTAGTTTAAAAAAGAGGTAAAATTAATGTTTTTTTCGGTACTCCATATGTTTGAGCATTAATTTTTGTAACTGCTGCAAACATTAGTCGTAAGTTTCATTTTAATTTGCATCAAGTTAATTTTTAACGCTTCTTTGAACTTGTTTGACTCTTTCCTTTTTCTTGCACATTCTTTTGATTCTCTAATTGATGATCATCTTCTCTAATTCTACATAATTCTCTTCATGATCATCTTATACATGTTAAGTATACTGAAGTAAATCTTTTGAAATTGGACCTTTTAAGATTGCACTATAAAAGCATATGGCATCATATTTTGTTTTCAGGTTAATCAATAATTAGAACTTGGTCCTTAATAATGCAAAGATTTTCCACTGTTGCCTTGTCATAGTTTCCCAAAGATCTGGACATTCTTCTAACTGCTAAATATAATAATAAAATTCATGGTAACTAATTTTTTCACAAGAAAATGAATGAAACTGTTCTGGGCCATTCCACGGAAAACGCCGCCTTTTTGTCCCACAGGTGACGCTCATGTATTTCATTAAAAAGTAGTAATTTTAAAAGGTTATGAATAAAGTTTTTGCCTAAGAAATCCCACACCGATTTATGATTTTTTAACCAACAAAATTTCGTTCATTACCTTTTGAAATCACTACTTTTTAACCAAATACATGAGAGGCACGAGCGGGACAAGATAACAGCTTGTTTGTGGAATGGCCCTTCTATGAAAACATGATTTGGTTTATTTTTGCTTTTGAAATTAAAACAGAATTTTAATTAAAATTATTCATCATACAGAAGTCTTAGTTTTGGAATTTTAATCTCTTATTCGGGAGTCTTATTCTTGGGATACAATTGCTCTTGAGAGAGTGAGCACGTCTCCTGTATCACATAACATGTTATTTTACCAAGCTCTTCAATTATTTACTGGTTTTGAAAATGTATTTAGTTTATGGAAAAGTAAATTCTTCAGAAATCTAGTATTATTTATACTGCTGAAACCTATAAATAAAAGTTGAATTCAATAAATTGATTTATTTAGCTTCATTGCATCAAATAATTCCAATATATTTTCAATTTTATAGGAGCGCTGTTCGAAAAACTTTTCCCTTCTCCAATGTTACCCGCAATGTTACGTCTTGTACGTTTCATCAAATGTCGAAGATATCTCAGAAGGTACGCAAGAGGGATGTTGCCTTTGATGTACAGTTTATACACTTCAATTCCAGCTTTCTTTACTGTACTTATAGTTCAGTTTCTGATTATGTTTATCTACGCAATTTTTGGAGTTTTTCAATTTCACAACGCGAGGCAATTGTGGGACATTAGTGGGGAACTGAGTTTCGAAACATATCCGAAAGCCATGCTTCTACTTTTCCAACTTTCAACTTTAGCAGGTTGGATCGATGTCTTGCAGTCTCTGTTGCAAAATGGAAAAGAATCTATGGTTGCTATCATCTTCATAATATCTTATATAATTATAGTTTATTTTATAATCATAAAAACGCACCTAATTATTATACTAGACAGCTTCAATTCTGCTATGCATGAATATGAAAACATACTCTTACATGAGGACTATGAAATGTTTGCAGAAGTGTGGCAAAAATTTGATAACAATGCAAGAGGCATCATCAAGTTTGGCAATTTGCCAGATCTGTTAGATGTCTTAGAAGAACCTTTTCACTTTGGAAAACCAAATCGTTTTCTCATTGCAACGCTCAATATACCAATATATGAAGGTGATGTGGTGTTCTATGCTGATGTCATGGATGCTCTGACTCGTGACTTTATGAGCCATCAAGCTCATCTGCTAGAAGTTGCCGACAGCATTCCCGGACTTTTTGACAACAAGGGAAAAACTTTGAAAAAAATCGGCAGTTCTCTTTGGCGCCAGCGACAAAATTACTGTGCATATGTCATACAAAAATCTTGGAGATATTACACTGGAAAATTAGCTCAGTCGCCGGTTTTTTACAGCGAAGTAAGACTTGCTAGTGGAGACAAGGTGGACACCTTTTTAGCAGCCGAAGCCCGATCCAGCAGTCATGCGTCCGTGTAAAGAACCTTGACTCAATATAATTGCCTTGAAACTAATTTGTTGTACAGAATATTGCTTTCATCACAAAATTTAGGGTTTGACTTTTTTTTTTAAGTTTAATACAACAATAGATAATCAAAAAACTAACATTAAGTGATATTAAGGTAAAGTAGCATAAAGGCGCAAGGTATTATAAAGGTTTCCTTTCATGACGACAGTTAAAGCAAATCACTATTTTTTCCTCTATTCTAGTATTCCTATTGTAATAACAATTAACAGTATATATAATTAATTTCATGCAGTGTTGCATTTATCTGATTTGCTGATTGAAACATAAATGCATTTTTTTTAAACTTTATTTTTCATGATTTCAAACATATTTTATTTACATTTAGAGTTTAATAGCATGATTGTAAACAAATCAAGGTATTATTTTTTAAGTTGATATAATAAAATACCCTAATCTGTTTAATTACAATTTTCAACTTCCTGAATTTATGCAATCTGGTATATATAAATATATCTTTATCAAAAATACTAGATCATTTATCCAGTTGATTAGATTAATAACTGCCGTGTTGCAAAAAGTTATAGCTTTATGAATTTCTCAGAAACAAGTTTTAGAAGTGTTATAAAAGAATAGCTTATATCTTTAATTAGCCAACTTTTATGCTTGGTATTTTCCTCTAAAGATGATTTATTTTTAATTTTCTTTCTTTGGAGAACATTATGTCTATTTGCATTTATTGTAAAACATACTGTGAAGGAGAAACCATTGTTTGCTTTTTCATTTGGTTTTCAATGCTGAGAAATGTTATAAATTTATTCCCTATATTGTATGAGAGCAGTACTCTGTAACGATACTTTATCCCACCATGTTAACTGAAAAGTTATAGAAATATATTTCAAAGCTCAGAAAATATGTGCTTCCATATGGGTTTGGATTATGGAATATTGTTGAGGAACAAAATGACAATTATGTATAAGAACACTGGTAATATGTTGCTCTTATATAAATATATAGTTTTAGAAATAGTTATGTCAATTTTAACCTGTAAATGTGTAAATAAAAATTAATAGTAGAATTTCAGGGCTTCACACTACTCAAAACTAAATTTTCTCATTGTTTTCCTACATTTTAAATTTTGTATTTTCCAGCATATAATAGCAGTAGTGACTTTAATTTTTCCAACATGTAGCAGTTGTAATGAATTACATTTATTTGATCGCATGCAGTTTCTACAAGTGTTTGTATTTATGCTGCAATAATTGTAAAACAGAAGTAAATTTATTTTTAACAACACAAATATAGTTGCTTAACTTTAATTGTTTTATTTAGGTTAAATTTCATTATTTATAAAAATACAAAATTACCAAATAACTTACTGTTTTATAAATGATTTACATAGTGCTGTTTTCATTTTTCCTTGAGCTTTTTTTATTTATAATACCCTTCTCCAACTGAATTTATTTTTTTTTCTTGTGAACGATGGTAGTTTTGTGTGATACTTGTCAATAAAAAATTTAAGTCCACCCAAAAACAAGATACTATATATTTTTCAATTAGAATTGCAGTGCAAGTTTCTCCTTTTGATTAACATAGATTCTGCACATCACAAAAGTGTTTTGCAAAAATTGCTATAATTAGCATTTAAGTATATATAATTGTACATTGGTCAAAAACACAAACAGTTAATTAAAATACACATCTGAACTTAACAGTTGTTCCTTTTATTTCTTTAACTCATTCAGAAACAAGTGAAAGAGGTAGTAAAAGGGGTTCAATAACATTTGTTAAAACTCGTAGATGATTATGTAAATGGTGCTATTGTATGAAAGTAACATTTGATGTTATGTTAAAATTTTAACAAACGTCACATAACCCCTTCTTTCACTCAAACCTTCAATTTTATACAATTATGCAAATATTACTTGGGTTAATATCAGATGCATAAGGTTAAGTATTTTAATTTTTTAAAGTGAAACTTATGCAAGGGCTTGGAAAAATTCTGATTAGCAACCTGTTCCTGTGACATAGTTGTTTAATTGTTGTCGAAAACAATAAAAAATAACAGTAGTTATAGTTTGTTTTGTTTTATAAATTGAACAACTTAATTTCAGGGCTAAGTTAAAGCAAGCATATATTTTTGGATTTGAAGCATTTCAAACTTTTAAAATCTTGCAGGTTTCCAAAGATTTCTTGGGTTTTAGTCTAGTCCAGTGGTTCCCAACCCTTATGAGCTCATCGCCTCCTCTATTGGTTGACTTGTTACTTCTATCAAATGTCATTATGACACAAATGTTTTTTTTTTCTTTTTAATTAATGACACTGATTTAAGATTTTTTTTAATTCATATTTCTAAAGCTGATTTGAATGACTTCCAGTAAAATTATTTAGCATAGTTTTGCTTATTTTTTTCGAGACATCCAGTATACATTTTTAAATTTCTATAATTAATTTATCCTTAAACCACAAAGCTGACAATCAAGTACTCACTGTTGATTTTTTAGGTTTGAATGATTAATTAATGAAATAGTTTTCCAGAGGCTGAAATTTAAATTGAAGATTTTTATTAAAATGATTTTTGCTCTTAAAAGTTTAAGTTGCTAATAAATGCTTATAACTTGATTCCTGGGAAAAAATTTATTCATGATTTAATACTTGAAAAATATTTTTATTGATTTAGTTATGTAATGTTTTTAAAAGCCAACTACTATAGTTCCTCTTATTTTTCCTTTTAGTCTACTGCAGGCTGAATGTCAGTACACATACTTTATTTATTATACCACAATTTGTAAGCTTTTAAAAATATAGAACAAAAATTTATATGTTTGCAAACAATTTAACCTTTCTTTAAAATTCAAACAAATAAAATATTATGCTTTTTTCACAATGTATATTAAATTCTTAGTGAATAAAGTCTTTTTAAAATAACTCTCATTGAAGCTTAAAACTTAGTTTTCATCTGCAGGTAGAACCTTAATATTTATAGCTGAACTGTTGCTTCCTGCCCTTAGTTTCATGAAACTAAATGTTTAATACAATTATTTTGTATATATTTGTACATAAAATATTACTGTTAATAATAATTTATAAAGATGAGCTGAAGGCTTTTAAAAATAAAGAAAAAAGCCTGTGCAGGAAAAAAAGTATGAATTTGATGATGGCTATTAATTTATAAATTTTAATAATGTTATGCATGAACTTATATGTATGGCATGTTTGTCATTTCAACTAATGTGCTCATAGTGTGTATACATACTTATTTTTATAAATTTTTAGCAGAGTTGTTGGATTGATTTTATAAAGCATAAGTTGTGCCCTACACGTAGAATATTCAATGTGTACAGTAAAAATAAACTGTTGAACATGGTTTTACTGAATTATGTTACTTGCTTAAAATAATGTACAAAATTTTGTGTTAACTCCTGTTTCATCAATATGCTGATTTTTCTACTATATTCTCTGATGCTACAATCATTGTTATTAATATGTTAATAAAAATGCAAAATAAACCTATTTATGTTTTTCCTTTTTATCTCTTTTAAAACATCAAGGGATTTTTTTCTTTTTTTTTTAATCGATCTGAGAGTTAAGCATCAAAATTTTGAACTTATTGATCAGTTTTGTCTAATATCATTAACATATGTTTCAAATTCATTCAATCTTTTCAAATGAATATATTGCAGGTGTTGATTTTAATTAGTTTCTAAAAAAAATAAGGAATAAATCTAATAGGCCGTCATTCAGTGGGGCGGGACAATAGGAGTTGAAGGTCTAAATTATTTTTACTATTTTTCATAACAATTCAAAAGCTCAAATCAATAACATCTAAAAATTGGAGTTTTGTTGTTTATGACTGTTGCCTGAACATCCACAGGGTAATAGCAGAAACATACACTAATTGAAGTTAAAATACTTTAAGTGTCTTCAACAAAAGGAAACTAGCTGTCGTGGCCGTCACGAAACTTTCTTCTATATCTATCTTATGAATTCCAGTTACAAAATAAAATACGTACTCGACCGAATAATTGGAAACAGCACCAATTTCCCAATTATCGTAATAACCCAGCAAATGCAGAATCAATGAGCGAAATTGGAAATCATTACAAAAGCCTTGTTTAGATTAATTGCAAACATTTTATTTGTTAGTCAAAAGAAATTGGCAACAGTTAAAAATTTCAAATCATTGAAAGTTTTCAGCTGTTTTGATAATTAAATAGCGTGAAAGCGATTTTTAAATGAATTAATTTTTCGCATTGTTGACTAAGCGCAAAAATCACCCCACCCTCCCCCTGGGGCGATTGGCGCCAAAATTTATTCGATGCTTGTTTCCATATTGGGTTAGTGTTATTTCAAATTTCATTCAAATCGCAGCAATATTTCCCGAGATACAGTAGGTGCAATGACAAAATAAGCACTTTTGATTGCTCCACCCCCCTTTGAGATATTGACACACAAATTGAATCAGCACCTGTACTCAATAGGGTCTACCTATGGACCAATTTTCGTTTGATTCCGCCGGTTACTTCCTTAAATATAGCAGTCACCCCCGCGCAGAACACGTGCGATTGCTCCACCCCGCTTCGAGATATTGACAAACAAATTGAATCAGCACCTGTGCTCAGTAGGGTCTACCTATAGACCAATTTTCGTTTGATTCCGCCGGTTACTTCTTGAGATATAGCAATCAACTCTGCGCAGAACGCGTGCGATTGCTCCACCCCCCTTCGAGATATTGACAAACAAATTAAATCAACACCTGTACTCAGTAAGGTCTACCTATGGACCAATTTTCGTTTGATTCTGCCGGTTACTTCCTGAGATATAGCAATCACCCTCGCGCAGAACACGTGCGATTGCTCCACCCCCCTTCAAGATATTGACAAACAAATTGAATCAGCACCTGTACTTAGTAGGTTCTACCTATGGACCAATTTTCGTTTGATTCCGCTGGTTACTTTCTGAGATATAGCAATCACCCCCGCGCAGATCACGTGCGATTGCTCCTCCCCCCTTGGAGGAATTCGCTAAAAAAAGTCAGGTGCACCAGTTCACATAGTGGTACATATGTGCAAAAATTTTTGTTCGATTTCATGCAGTAGTTTTTGCTCTAGCGCGGCCACAAAAACTGGTCACACACATACAGACTCACACACAGACAGACAGACACACAGACAGACACACAGACAGACATTTTCCAAAAATGGTCGAAATGGACTCAGCGCACCTCAAAACGTGCAAATCCGTCAAAATTCGACATTCGAAAATTTTCACGAAACCAATACTTTCTTCTATATATTAGATATAGAAGAAAGTAAAAACTTAAGTTGTAGACTAAATGAAAATATCTTTAATTAACATAAAATCTTTCAAAGAATATAGAATGTTCTTTTTAAAACACATATATAAATACAAAGAAAAAAGGAAATCCCTAGGGGATTCTTATTAAAAAAACAATCTTCAAAAGAAGCAGATGCTTGGAGCATATCATCACTAAATTTTTCTCATAAAACCTTGAATACTCTGATAGAGGTATGCAGTTTAAAATATTCCTCTCAAACTTTTTTAGTCACTTTCTTCACTGTCAAAAATATCCTTAAGTCGTGAGAAAATCTTTTTTGGCGGAGGCGTTTTTACTGGTTTCTTATCTATTGTTTCATCCGTTGTTCCTCTTTTGCGTCGACCTAAAAATATAAATAAAACATTCATAAAAATTACTTTTCCCCCAAAGTGATAATGTAATAAACAAACTGAATATAAACTTTACCTTCAGATTGTATAATGTTAGCCTGATCTAATTCAGCAAACTCTTTTCGAGTTTCAATCCTCTTTCTTAATTTTTTACATTTTTCTAGAGTAGGTTTTCCTGAAAAAGTAAAGAATTCCATGAAAACTATCAAAGTGCTCAGTAATCATTTTCAAAAAATGCAGTACAAGAAAAAGTGGATGATAGAGAAAATTTTAATTTTGAGAAATGAAAAGTTTAAACTAATTTATTTTAATTTTTTCATTGATTTATTGAAAAAAATCCCATATGATGTGTTAAAATACAGTAAAGTCATCCAAAACATTACAAATGTAATGTCAGTAGTCAATCGTTTAAATCAAAGTCTTAATATTTGTTATGATTTTTTCGTCATGTAGTTAATAAACTTAATGATTTTTCATGATTTTTACAAAACCACTCGCAATTAACTGTCTCTTCATACAGTAAACTTCCAAAAATCCATGGAATTGGGTGATAGTATGTCATATTAAATTATATTATTACAAATCATAATTATAATTAACGGCTGATTAATGGGTAATTGGTCAATTGCCTTATTGATGCATTCCTAACTGATAATGATACATTTTCAGATGATTATCAATTAGGAACCTCTCTCTTGCTCCATAAATTAATAAACGTCAGTTTTCTACAAACCTTTTCTCAATAAATTTAACTTAAATTGCTCATGCATTCTACTCTACTTAAACATTTACTTTTCAATAACTGTTTATGAACTATAACCTGGTACCTTTTGATCAGTCCTTTGAACAATACAATATTGAAATTATTTTCTCTTATGTCAATGTGAAACAGTCTTTGAGTTTATGGTAAGAACACTCAAATATGAAAAAAAAAGTAATAAATATGAATTATATCTCTTGAAAATAAATTTTTATAAATGCAAAATAAGTTAAGTATGTTAAGACAATACAACATATACCTATTTCACAGCAACAACAAAGCCTCTTCAAAGAGCTAAATACTCAAGAGAAAATGTGAGAAAACCATTTTTTTTTTTAAAGTTTATTTATACTTTGTCATAGTGCTGAGCACTTTTGCATTGATAAATGGCTACATTATAGCCTGAAAATAGATACATACCTTATGTTCTTGACAATTTGTGCTTTCTTTATGTTGTTTTTATTTCAATCATTTTTAGCACTAAGTGCATTTGTTTTTCTATAAAACAGATCAAACTACAATAACTGAAACTAAATAAAAGATTTAATTTTGTGCCAGAAAATTGATAATCCCTATTATGCAGTTAGAAAAAATTAAAAATCTGATGATAACTCCACACTACTTTGTTGTACATCTACTAAACAATGGATGTCTGCTAGTAATTCAAAAGAAGGGGGATGGGGTGCCCTCAAATACGCAAATTAGACAAACCTTCTCGAATGCAAATTTTTCAGACTCTTAAATCTATAAAAATATGTGAAATACAGATAATGGCATTTTGAAGTTTAAAGAAATCGGATAGATTTTAAGCTTATAGTTCAAAACTAATAAGGTCTGAGATCTGAAATTGCAACAAAAACAAAATGAAACATGTTAAAAGACAAACTTATATGCCTTCAAGTGAGTAGATAAACATTTTAAATATTATGACCCTAGCTTGCTATGATCTATGCAGAAAAGCATAATTTAAAGCTTCTTATTACAAATATCAATAAGGCTCTGAGGGTTGCTAAAAAAGTAAAACTGATAACAGATTTTTAATTTAATTTTTATATGAAAGCCCATAGCTTAAACTACTTTTCCACATAAAAGCTGGTAATTATGAAGGTTTTTATCATATCGTACAATCAGCTCCAAAATGCGTCCACCGATTGCAAGTGCCCCCCCCCCCCCCCCCGACTGTGAGGTACGTGCAGTATTTTATTCTGTAACAGCAAAAGAGTTAAAAGCTTTTGACATTCATTGCAAGATTTCTTCAGCTCATGGTGTATGCGCGATGGAATGATTAGGAAGCTGGTCCGAGCGTTCAAAAATGACCGTACTAATGTACGCAATGAGGCAGGAAGTGGGCGACTTTCAGTCATCAATGAAGATTTGGTGCAGAAGCAGCCCAGATCTAGCATCCAGTGACTATCACCTGCCTGTTTTAGCATCTGAAGCAGCACCTCAGCGGCAAACACCACGACAATGATGATGATGTCAGCATGACCGTAATGCAGTAGCTGACAAAACAGGTGGCAGATTTCATTGAAAAGGGATTTTAAAAACTGAGTGTACAATTTGATAAGTGTGTTAATATTGATGGTAATTATGTAGAAAAGAAGTTGGAGGTACGCGCTTGAATGTGAATATAAAATTGTGAAGATATCTGCATGATTTTTATTTATACCAAAACGGTACTTTGAAGATATGTCTTGTACAATGCTGTAACTTAGTAAATATGAGTACCTTTTAATCCTTGTTTATGGAGCAATTCAAGAATTTTTTCCACTTTAGATTTTTGAGATTTACATTTTTCGAAGAGTTTTGAATAACATGGAACACGAATCCCAGCAGCTCTTACATATTTCTTTAGATGTTCAATTCTATTGTTGGATGCAGGAGATGTCTTTTTCACCTAAAGCATAGAAACACAAATTTACTTGCTTAACCTTTCTCTTTTAATGATTATTTTGCATCATTCAAGTCATCAAAAATAATGGTGGCTAACTCAATATTAGTTCAAAGGAGGAAAAAAAAAGATATCATGACGATTTGTTC
This sequence comes from Uloborus plumipes, assembly GCA_038373865.1. NCBI lineage: Eukaryota > Metazoa > Arthropoda > Arachnida > Araneae > Uloboridae > Uloborus > Uloborus plumipes. The sequence continues at coordinate 81,552 of JAXGGA010004041.1, read as the reverse complement.
TTCAGAACTAAAACAAAAGTAATACTTTAAAATAAGTAGAAAAATTAAACATTAAGAAATATAGGAAACAAGAAAACAATAAGGAAAATAATTGATAGCATTAAAATGAAATACTGTTCCTTACTTGAGAAAAAGAATTTTCTAGCAAAATATTCAAAGCTGAGCACAAAATTATGAAAAAAGATGAAAGTCTTAAAATATTTATGCAGGCATAAGTATATATATTCAGTATCACAAGACGTAACATTTTGCTCTAAATCAGGGGTTTCTAAGTGTTTTAGGTAGCGAATCCCTTTCATAGATCAATGCTCAGTGAGGATCCCTATTTATAGAGAAAGGGCATACATACTTTTTGTTTGTAGTGAATTGAAATTAAAATAAAATTAACAAGTAGCATATGCAGAATTTCCCTCCAGGGGATGGTTCATTTTTTTCAGAAATAAATATAAGCTTTGCTTAATTCCCCCCCCCCCCCCCATAAAGTAAAGTTGAAAATGTTAACTTATACAATACTAGTGCCAGATTTCTTTGATTACTTTTGCAAGGAAAAGACAAATTCTGGCGCATTTAACACATAAACACATTAAAGTTAAAAATATTCAAATGAACCTTTCGAGAATAAAAAGAATGTATCTTTTGTTGCAAAGACAATAAGTTTAATTGCACTTTTACATTTATAATATGAATCTAGTTGTAAGGGTCAGAGAGTTAACCCCTAGAAATTTTTCTCAATTTTAGCAATTTGTGGAGATATTAGTGGAGTGTTAGGGTTGTCACCCACCCCTAGAAATGTTTAAAATTTTAGCCTTAAAACTAACAGTAGGCCTTTTTCAGTAATATTTGGAGAAGGAATAGGTTCAAGGAAGCATATCAGGCAATTTTTCAAAATTATAGGTTTAAAAACTTACTTTTAGACTATCTTTGGTTATTAGCTAGATTAAGGTACATAAAGAGACCTTCTGCTGGAATTTTTTTTGTAATTGAAGTTTCATGGAATAACTCCAAGCAATTTTCAAAATTGAAGCTTTAAAAAGGCCCTTTTAGAGTTGTGATGTTAGGCATATTCATGCCCTGCTCCAGAAAATTTTCTGAATTTTAAGTATTTGAAATGCAGTTGTATTGGCTATTTTCATAACGAAAAAGTGCGAGGAAAGGTCCCTGGCTTCAAATATAATTTTAAAAACTCAATTGTAGATGTTCTTTGATAGTTTTTAGAGAAAATGCAGGTTCGGAACTCTTCCCTAGAAATATTTCGGAATTATAGTTGAAAAAACACCAACTCAGACGATCTTTGGAAATGCCAGCAGAAGGGAAGTTGCGTTAACAGGCCCGTCATTTAGGGGGAGCAGGGGGGGTCAATTGCCTCTCCCCTGGCTTTGAGAAATCAATGTATTTACATATAAGTGGGCGTGGTTTCTTGTGTTTTTCGATCAAATTGCATTGCGTTTGGACCCTTTGCCTCCTCCCGCGGAAAAACTTGAAATGACGTCCCTGTGCGTGAACTATCTCCCGAAAAGTTCTTGAAATTGAAGTCTTTAAAGTATCTTGAAAGGTAGATTTCAAGGTGCAGCTTGAAGTTACGTCTATTGAACATTCACATTCAACATAACAACAGATTGCACAGCTTTGTCGAAAGCGGTTTGACCACACGATCTTGCAGCATTGTATCTCAAGATGTTAAGGAGTAGAATACAATGGGTAACTTCATACATTGAAAAGGAAAACTCGTTTTCAAAAGCAAATAAGTTATTTTAAGTATCATTTAACATTTTCAAAGCTTTTTTTTTGTGAAATTTGCCAGGGACCCCCGAATAAAGCTTAGTGGACCCCTTGGTGGTAAATTTTCCTTTGTGTTCAATAAACAATGAGAGCAGGCTCCTCATTTTTATTTTCGGGGGGGGGGGGAGTCAATTGCCCCCCCCACCCCCGACTTTGGGAAATCAATGTATTTACATGTAAGTAGGTGTGGTTTTTGCCACCTTTTGGGAAGTCTACATTGTGTATACACCCTTTGCCCCCCCTGGAAAAGTTCGAAATGACGTCCCTGATTGAGAGCTACTGTTTGTTAGATTTTGTTTAAAAAATGTAATTAGATGTAGCGTTTAATACTGTATAGTATACAGATACAGATATTTTTAAACACTTCATTTGATTAAATATTATACTATTTTACTAAACGGTATTTTCTTCGCTTAATTTTGAAAATCCATACAATTTGAAAATTCAAGTCTCCTATGGTCACAATTAGTTTAAATTTTTGACCTTCTACTGCATAAGAAAAATTCATAGTTTTTAGTATTAAATTTTAAATTATATTTATCGACAAAACATTACATATATTTAATGTTCAACATTGCATTTACCTAAGTTTATCTTTAAAAAACACTTTCTTTACTTTCTTATTGTTACAGTAAACTTGTTTGTTAAGGTGACACATTGACCAAGATAGATGCAATAGTAGAGGCACCTTTCTCAGAGAGAAATTTGGATTTCTACATAAGAAATAAGTATTGCTTGAAATAATATTCCGAAAAGTGGCGTTCCGCCACGCAGAAAACTTACTAGAACAACCATACAAAGCATTTTCACCCAATACACACCATCCTTCGAGTCCTGCTCAAAATATATTCCTACCTGGTTTTAAAAAAGAATTTTAGCAATTGTACAAAAGATAAACTGGTTTTATTCAGACTAGTGATGTGCCGGATATTCGTATAGTATAGACGAGATAGTCGACTTTCCAGAGTCTCAATGTATAGAGCAATAAAAATTAATACTGCTGAATCAGCTTACTTTCTCAGTCTTTTCTGTGTATTTGTTTTCTTTCTTGCTGTCTTTCTTTTTTTTCTTTGAAGATATATCTTCTACAGTATCACAAGAATTTTCATCTTCATCACTATAAAAATTTCATAAAAATCTGCAATTATTTTTTTCCCACTTTTAGAAAATGATCAGTAACTAGATGTAAAATACTTTACCTATGCAATTGTTTATTTTTAAAGTTACCCCTTTTGCTTTTTTCCTTTTTCAAATCTAAGGTTTCATTATCAGAATCACTGCTGTCTGACTTCACTGAAATCTAAGAACAAAGCAAAAGTAAAATTGAAGTAACTACAGATAATGTAACAGAAAAGTATATTTGCACGAGAAATGCCAGAAGAAAGATTTTATAAAAGTGGTCGTATTGACCTTCTTTTGTTAAACTCTGGACTTTACATTGTAAAAGAAGTAACAAACTTTTATACAGCTTAATTTTCTTACTTTTTCTGTCTTTTCTAAAGGTTTGTTTTCTTTCTTGCTACCTTTCCTATTTTTTGTTATGGATTTGCTATCTTCTACTTTATCACAAGAACTTTCATCTTCATCACTAAATTTTTCAAGTTTTATTTCAGTAAAGGATTTTGTTCAGTTAAAATGAACTATTTTGATAATAACTGCATTTAAAAACTTTACCTTTGCTGTAGTTTGGCTTTAAAGTTACTCTTTTTCTTCTTCAAATCTAAAGTTTCATCATCAGAATCATTGCTGTCTGATCCAACAGACATCTAAAAATGATGTAAAAGTAAAACTGATTCAACTGCAGTTAATGTGACACATAAGAGACAAGCAGTGTTACAAATAGGAATTAAAATCTAGGCATTATCATGGCAGCTAGTATTGCTTTCTAGGCATCAAAACAAACAACCAAGGTGCTTTTTTTAATGTATATATATATATATATATATATATATAAATGAATGTTGGTAAATGTGTGTGTGTGTGTTCCCTAAGATCTCAGAAACTACCCGGGAGATTTGGCTGAAACTTTCGCCGTTTGTTCCTTTTGGTACTGGGAAGGTTTAGAGACCAGTTTCAACAAAATCCGATGGGTAGTTATTTTTTTATTTCAGTTTTAGACCTGATTCTGTCTTTGTAATTTCAATTTAAAACTCCATTTTCGAAGGCTTTCATCAATCCAATCGAGTATTTAGTGTATCCACTCAACTCTTTGGCAGATAGTTGGAATTGCTTGCTATCGTAAATTTGGCGATCTTTTAAATCGCGCTAAGAGTCCTCAACAATGGAAGTTTTCCCAATAACTCTCAAGTATAAAGGATAAAAAAGGTATTTGATTAACAGATTAATCTTTTTTTAAAAACAAATGAGATTCAGTTTCATATTTCGGAACTCCTTTAGATTTGTAGAGGCTTAGATGTCATGCATTATTTTGCAGACGAACACTATTTTGTTCTTTATACCTATTGCTGTTTTCAATCAAAGTATGTTGCTATATTTTGTCGCCAAATATCCAATCAATTTTTCGTTTTCATGTCCATACTATTTGCTACGATATACCGCAATGTTGGAAATTATTTTAACGCCTTACAGAATAGTGTACATTTAGCGCCAAATATAATATTCAAATTGATTTCAGATTGCCAAAAAGTAATCAGCTTCATAGAGAGTACCTCAACATTTGGCGACAATTTCTCTTTCACAAAAGTGATAATACGTAAGTTTCCTTATTTATGGAAGGGATAGAGGTTCAGAATTATCCAAGGTATCCCAAATTAGCTACCAAATTTCGGACTTTTTAAATAGTGCCAAGAACCTCCAAGTAATTGAAATTTTCCAAGGCGCGTTGCTACGCAACTATTTTTGTTTTCGAGAGTAGAAAAGATTATTTGTGTATGATAAATACCTGATTAATTCACAAAAGTGATAATACGCAAGTTTCCTAATTTATGGAAGGGATATGATAAATACCTGATTAATTCACAAAAGTGATAATACGTAAGTTTCCTTATTTATGGAAGGGAAGGGGGGGATTCCCTCGGGTTCAGAATTATCCAAGGTATCCCAAATTAGCTACCAAATTTGGGATTTTTTAAATAGCGCCAAGAACCTCCAAGTAATTGAAATTTTCCAAGGCGCGTTGCTACACAACTATTTTTGTTTTTGAGAGTAGAAAAGATTATTTGTGTATGATAAATACCTGATTAAATATGTTTCCTTCTCAGATAAACATATTATTGCATGACAGTACTCAAATGCTACCATATTTTTTAAGGTGTTTGCTTTTTCATGTCCGTAATATTTGTCATTAACCGCAATGTTAAAAATTATTAACGACGTACGAAATGGTGGGTATTGAGCACCAAATAGGTCATTAAAATTGTTTTCAGCCTTGCGAATAATATAGTCATGCTTGCTCAAATTGTGCCACACGTGCAAAATTTATGGAACTCATTTCTTTGCATTAGATATGTTGTTACTTAATTTTCAAAAGGTTGTGCGTATGGACGAGTATTTCGCGATAGCTTATGCCATCAAATGACTAAAGTACAACCATTCCTCCATGCTTTTTTTCTTATTCAAAAGGATGTGTTATTTTTCTGTTTTAAGAAGTTTCTTCAAGTACTATCAAGTTTTAGTATCATTTGCATCTTTACATTGCAAAATTTCAACAAGTCCGCCATTTTTGTTAAGCTTAGTTTAGCTTACTAAGTGACTTTTTTAACTTTTTAAGAAGTGGACATCTGTGTTTTTTAACTCTACAGAACATAGTTTTATAGTTTTAAAGTAAAATGAACTTTTTTATTGAATAGACTTTCTGAAAATTGAATACCTTTTTCAGAAGATAACTTTGCTTGATTTAGAATTTTTAAATCTTTCATGCCTATTTTCAACAACGCTTTATAGATTTTTACATTCAAAACACCATGTGGAGACGAAATATACATCTAGGCAGAACAACGTCTGCCGGGTTCTGCTAGTGTATATATATATATATATATATATAAAATATCAGAATTGTAAGAAGAAAGACGAAGAGACTACACCAAAAGCGAAATTGTGAATGACACACTCAATTTGAATGGAAGCTTTTTTCTTAATCTGTTTAAATTTTGCATTTTCAATAATTTTTTTAAAAATGGTAATTCATAGTTTCAGCAAATTAATGGTATTGCAATGGGAGCTAATTTTAGTTCAACCCTTGCCAACCTTTTTCTCTTGTTTTATGAAAGAAAATTTTCGATTGAAAACCCCTCCTCTACACCTCTCTGTTGTAGATACATTGATAACCTTTTATGCATTAATTTTTCCAATTTCTCTGAGCTCAGAAAACTATATATCATAATTCCTTAACGCTTAAAAAAACTAGTCACAATAAAAAGATTTTTAATTTCCTGGACATTAACATAGAAATTGGCTCCTTCTGTTACACTACGATTTATGATAAAACACGTGAATTCCAATTCAAAGTCAAAAGATTATAATTCTTGTCTTAGCAAAAAAGTTTTTATTGGCATCATTGTTTCACAAGCCTTGCGAATTAAAACAATTTGTAATACTGAAACTGCTTTTAATTTAGAATTTTATCTTCTTAAAAAAAATTGTTTGATAACAATTTTCCAAAAAATCTAATTAAAAATGTTTGCTCAAGTATAACCTTTAATAACGACTTTGCTTCACTGTAACTGTTTAACTGTTCGAACGTATGATACCGCTGGAAGAAACCAGTTCAGGATTGCAGTGGTGGACATTTTTTCAGCACGTGGGAACAGAGATCAGAACGAATTAGGATTTGCTTTTTGGACACGGATTTACTTTTTTTGATTTTTACATTGACAACTGGACTATCTCTAGATTTGCTGGATATTATTTGAGTTTTGTCACGCGGAATTTCAGGTGAGATGATTTTATTTTCATAGCAGGACGGTACTGTGGGTAGCTGATTTTTGGGAATTTTATTCCTAATCAGTCGAGGCGAAACCCCTGCTTTTAGTTTTAGGTTTTTGTTCTTATGTACAGTTTGCAGACTCGCATTGGTGCTGTTTTGCCCAATGGAGATCTGTAGACTGCATATTTTGAACTTGACCATCCTCTTTATAGTTTATATTTAAATTTTTTGGTCTTTCGACCACTCTTGAATCCCCCACGGCTGATAAACTTTGGATTCAACCTTTCTCCTTTCACTTCTCCTAATTAGCCATTTTCTATTTCATTTTTATTATAATACAAACAAATAGTAAAAATGAAATAGAAAATGGCATATTAGGAGAAATGAAAGGAGAAAGGTTGAATTTTCGGAAATTGATGGTCTTTTAAACCTTTTCAAATTGATCTGAAATGCAGGGAGTGAAAGGGAGAAAGAAAGATAATGCAAATTTTACCTTCTGGTCCATGAGAGTCATTAGTTCATGTAATTATTAGCAATGGGAATCTAATCATAGTCATACTATTTTCTCACAAGTCACACCCCGGAGTTCCTCCTCCAGAATTTTTTTTGAAGTTGTAGTCTTAAAAATTCGTTTTAGATGTTTCTGGTTATGTTCAAGGGTACTCTCCTTCATATTTTGAAATAAATTCTTTAGAGAGAGGCATTTATTATCTCAGATTGTGTCAGAAGAGCTCTTGGGCTCTCCTAGTATAATTTTTCAAGTATTTTAATTATAAAACACAATTTTAGGCGACCTTTTGCTGATTTCAAAGGGAAAAGAGCTTGAGGGGCCGCTCCTAAGATTTTTTTCAATTTGTAGTCATTAGAAGGCATTTTATACGATTCTTACTTATATTAAAGGGAGAAAAAATTCGAGACAAGATATTTTTTAACTCCTGTCCTTCGTTTTCAAAAACATTTATTCCACACATTAATTATATAATATGCAAATATTTAGTGAAAACTTACAGGATATTTGATTTAAAAAAACGTTAATAATGCAGGAACTATTTTAGTTTCTCATTAAATGCTGCTTTTGTTTAACGGAAACAAGCAATTTCTCAACAATCATTCCTAATGCGATTTTAAGCAAATTCATGGAATATATTCACACTAATACATTAGTACTTCACCACTGTTCGACTTTGCTTAGTGTTTGATAAAATATATTTTATCTATGCATAAAATAAACTAATTAGTTATTGCCTTACTTTTTCAGGTATTTCTTCAGATTTTGTATCTTTGCTGTTAATTTTACCATTTTCATTCTGTATAGGATTATCTTCTACAGCATCACCAGAATTTCCATCTTCATCACTATGAATTCTTTGAAAGTTTTTTACTGACTTTAGAAATTAAACTAAAATTCTTCAAATATAATAATAAAGTTCAAAATACCATTTTGCAGTAACAAACTCAAAAAAAAAAAAAAAAAAAGCTTGGATTTATTGATGGAACGACAGCAAATAACAAGAAAATTCCTATCATTTGATAAAAGTTTAATAAGCCTTTATTAGGAATATGTTGTTCAGTTTTGATAACTTTTAAATAAATACTTCCCAACTAGAAAAAGTATAAGGGAAAAAAAACAAAGGGTCAATGGCTATGAGTGCTGCTCTTAAAAAAATTGCAAGACAGCTTTTTTTTTTACAATAAACAATATGACATAGTTTAGAGAATGACAAAAAAAAAATAATAATAATAATAATAGGATTCAAGTAAATACCTTTGATCCATATTACTGCTTTTTTTCTTCTTAAATTCTTGTATATCGCTTTCAGAATCATCATTTTCTGAGCTTACAGAAACCTACAAAAATGAAAAATAATTGGTATAATATTACAACAAACATATTAAACATTTATATACAAGTCTACAAAGAAACAGATAAGGATAATTTTTTAAGCACACCTGGCATTGCATAAAACTGTCTGGACACCAGAAAGAAACAGTCATGAAAGAGCAAGTGTTCGGAAAAAAAGCAAACTTCATGACAAATTAAAATTATTACAAATAAAAATCTCTTAACATACCCACATTAAAAAATACTTTAAAATAACTTAATGAGAAATTTAAACTACGATAATTGTCAACAATTTAACAGTAGCTTGAATAATAAATTATCGAACTATAAAAAAGCAGGGAAACATGTGCTAACTACTAGCATAAAGAATAGTTGAAATTTTGGTGTATTGCACATGCTTGATGCTGGCATACTGTAAAACAAATTTTGGTTTTTACTTTTTCATGTAAAAATATATGATAATGCATTAAAATAACTAGAAAATTCTTTACCTTAAGTTCTAGGAAATTATTCTAAACTTGAATATAAATCAAAACTATGCAAGATCAAAAAAAATAGTACAAGAAAATTGATTTTTCGGGGAAGAATGCTCAATCCAATAAAAATTGATTTTCAGAATATTAATAGTTCAATCTCGCATTTATTTTATCACTGGTTGTTATAAAAGGTGAAAATAAAGCGAAGGGGCATGATCTAAATAAATGTTCATTTCTGTAACCAATTGAAGTTGCTATTGATTTCAAAGTGCATTATTAAGGGAAGTCTCAGGACATATAAATTTTGGTTAACTCGGAGATCATTAAAGAGAGAGTGAGAAGCTGTTGAAATGCTGAATGTTTCTCGACAAAGTAAATAAAAGCTGTAACACGCAGGCAGTAAACAGTACGAGAGCACATTAGGTTTGTGATGAACCACGACACTAGGAGAAGCAGAGACCCCTTTTTAACTTTTTGATCACTATTTGCCAACAGATTTACACCATTTTAGAGCTAAAGCTGATTTTTCTGAGGAATTGAAACTGCATATAATCCTTAACATTTTATTGAAATATTGTTGGAAAAATCTTCAATTTTGGTTTTTGGGTGGAGAGTTCATAAAAAGCTAGAATGTTTTGAAAGTATAAGAACTTACTTTTGTATTTTGAATTTTGTGAAAAACTATCCTGTTTTTATGCTGTTAGCTAACTTGCACACAATTTTCCCCTCATAGTTAAAGATCCAACAGTTATTTGCTGTCAATACCTACAGCAGCGAGGAAGCGTCAACACATATGTTAAGTTACATGTGGCTGATTGCTAGTGAAAACAATTCCAAAAGTTTTACAGTTAAACAAGTTTTAAAGTGTTAAGTTTTTTCATTCAAATTATATTATTTTAATTTTTATATGTCTGTCATGCCCCAGCATAGGGTTGATTGCAGCCATATACATAAGACTTCCAATCAATCAATCAGCCTCTTTCCTGGTTTTTAGTACCATAGATGCAGCTTGGTTTGTTTTGATGCTAAAATTGCACCTGGAAGCTTAATGCTCTGATTTAACTTTGTTTTTTCTATACTGAGGCTGTGGATAGGATATTAACACGCGAGAACTCGCGCTGTTATTTCTCACACGAGCGCTCGCGCGGGGTCCAAAAACGACCCCAGTGCTCGCACACGACCCCCTTTTTTGCAAGAATGCAATGTGTTTAGGAAAATTCGAACCACACCCTCACGTCGATCAAGGACACAATTGGAGCTACCCAAAAGATGGTTTCCTTGTCTGGCTATGAAATTCCAAGAAATTGAAACAAAATTGGTTGGGGTCGTTTTCGACCCCGCGCGAGCTCTCGCGAGTTAAATATGTAAAGAGTAGGTGCGTTCTTAAAAGCTCTATCCTCAAGATTCAAAAACATGATTCTAGGAGGCATTGCGACGTCCATCCAGGTTTAAGACGGCGTTGCTTCAGTGTCCTGATGATGTGTCTTCTGGATTATAGCTCGGCCATTCGGCGGCAGGAACCAGTGTCGGGGTTTCTTTCACCTTGTCCTTCCTGGGTGGTTGTCCAACATGGGCTCGTTGACACAGGTGCAAAGACTGGAGACTTCATTGAGAGCAGCGTAAGATTAATCTGGTATGAATGGCCAGTTGAGTTCCTGCTGGGTTATCATCTACTAAAAGTGTTGATGCTGTTTAGTTTTTCAGCAGGATAGAATCTTCATGTTATGTATGCCTGTTTTACATGAATGAACTAACCTTTGGTGTGAACATTTAATGTTTTACCGAGGACTTTTCTTTTATTTTGGCATCTTTTTAAGGGTGAACTTGTTTCAGTCAAAGAAGTTATATGAACTTGAATGATATGCTTTGTGAACTTTTAATGAATGCTTTTGGAGGGTTTACAGTTAAAATTGTTTTGAGTTTCTTTTAAATTGTTTATTTTTACCCATGTTTAATATTTTTTTTCTATTTTTCCATGTACTATTTTGAATAAGTTTTTGTTTGTTTTTCAAATGCGAGAATCTATTCTCTTCTAAGACAGGTCATTCCCCCTCATTTTCATCGTTGGCCGCAAGAACCTGTTTGTAAAGACTGTACTTCAGGTTCAGGCCCTGTGTGGCTAATGCACACACAAAGTGATATCAAATCTGCAGAATTTTGTGGAGAATCCTAATAAAGCAAAGGAAATACCCTCTCAAAATGAATATCAATAAGAAAAAATAAAAAGCCAGAAAGAACAATGAGATAAACCGACTGAAACAAAACAGACATGTAGAAAAAAGCAGATGAAAGAATAAATATGATATACAATATCACAAGCAGAACTAGACTGGATTGATACATTGACTGTTTAAGAATTTTTAAAAATGGCTCCAAGACAATACAGAGAAAAACAAAAGCAGTTTTCTCCAGATAATTTCAAAATATTTTACGATTATTTAATTTGTAAATTTGACATCTTTTTACTATAGGCTCTGCAGCATGTTAAGGCATTACCTGAAATTGTTAAAAGCTTAAGTTTCCAATTATTTGATACCCGACAACTGTGTACTGGTCTACAGAGACCTGGTTCACACATTTAGACCTTAAATTATCAGAGCCTTGAAATATCACTAATATCATGTAAATCTTTCAATATGATGTCAATATATGTGTGGGAAAGCTATCCTCAGCTCTGATGAAAATAGCCTGTAATAATGTGCCTTCCATAAAATACTTTATAATGATGAAAGGAGAAATGATAGATAATAATAGTGCTAAATAGACTTACTTGTTTCTTCTTCTCTATTAGTTTGTTTTCTTTCTTGAGATCTTTCTTTTGATTCTTCAACAAAGAGCGCTTCTCTACATTATCACAAGAATTTTCATCTTGATCACTAAATTTTAAATAATGTTCTTTTATTAATTATTTTATTATACTAAAGGATTTTGTTCAAAATCCTTTAGTAAAATAAAACAAAAAGAAATGTTTTGACGAAAACTGTATGTGAAATACCTTACCTTTGCAGCAGTTTAGCTTTAAAGTTACTCTTCTGGCTTTTTTCCTTTTTCAAACCCAAGGGTTCATCATCAGAATCACTGCTGTCTGACCCCTCAGAAATCTAAAAATGAAGCAAAAGAAAAAAATTAAATAACTCTTGATAATGTGCGTGCCTTAAAAGCATGTTTGCAGGAGAAAGACCAGAAGAAAAACGCAGATTTAATATAAGGTTGTAATATTTAATTTTCTTTATCCAACTCCTGTGACTGTACATTGACGAAGGACGTAACAAATTTTTATGCTGTTTCATTTCCTTACTTTTTCTGTCGTTTTTGTGAGTTTATTCTCTTTCTTGGTGCCTCTCCTATTTTTCTTTGCAGAAGAGATATCTCCTTCCATATCACAGGAACTTTCATCTTCATCACTACATTATTCAAAATAATCATTGATGATTTAAAATTTCAGTAAATGATTTCATTCAATCAAAATGCACTTTTTTGACAGTAACTGCATGCAAAAATACCTTACCTTTGCAGTAGTTTGGCTTTGAAGTTACTCTTTTGGCTTTTTTCCTTTTTCAAACCCAAGGGTTCATCATCAGAATCACTGCTGTCTGACCCCTCAGAAATCTAAAAATGAAGCAAAAGAAAAAAATTAAATAACTCTTGATAATGTGGGTGCCTTAAAAGCATGTTTGCAGGAGAAAGACCAGAAGAAAAACGCAGATTTAATATAAGGTTGTAACATTTAATTTTCTTTATCCAACTCCTGTGACTGTACATTGACGAAGGACGTAACAAATTTTTATTCTGTTTCATTTCCTTACTTTTCTGTCTTTTTTGTGAGTTTATTTTCTTTCTTGGTGCCTCTCCTATTTTTCTTTGCAGAAGAGATATCTCCTTCCATATCACAGGAACTTTCATCTTCATCACTATATTATTCAAAATAATCATTGATGATTTAAAATTTCAGTAAATGATTTCATTCAACCAAATTGCACTTTTTTGACAGTAACTGCATGCAAAAATACCTTACCTTTGCAGTAGTTTGGCTTTGAAGTTACTCTTTTGGCTTTTTTCCTTTTTCAAACCCAAGGGTTCATCATCGGAATCACTGCTATCTGACCCCACAGAAATCTAAAATTGAAGCAAAAGAAAAAATTAAATATCTCTTGATAATGTGCCTTAAAAGCATGTTTGCAGGAGAATGCCAGAAGAAAAGGGCATATTTAATATAAGGTGATCATATTTAACTTTCTTTATCCAACTCCTGGTACCTGGTACCATTGGCGAAGGACTTAACAAATTTTTATACTGTTTAATTTTCTTACTTTTTCTGTATTTTTCATGAGTTTGTTTCCTTTATTGGTACCTCTCCTTTTTTTCTTTGCAGAAGAGCTATATCCTTCCTTATCACAAGAACTTTCATCTTCATCACTACATTATTCAAAATATTAATTGATGATTAAATTTTATTCCTGTAAATGATTTCATTCAACCAAAATGAACTATTCTGACTGACAATAACTGCATGCAAAAATACCTTACCTTTGTAGTAGTTTGGCTTTATAGTTACTCTTCTTGTTTTTTTCTTTCTTGAACTCCAAGGTTTCATCATCAGAATCATTGCTATCTGACCCCACAGACATCTAAAAATGTGAAAATAAAAATAAAGTGACTACAAATAATGTGATACATACCAGTATGTTTGTAAGAGAAATGCCATGAGAAGCTAGAAAAAGCAGAGTTCATACTAAGTGATCATACTAAATTTCCTTCATATAAACACAAATAGCCTGTAACATTACAAGCTAAAATGTAAAAACCATAGATTCTTTTAAGTCATGAAACAGAGATCCACAGATGTGAACGCTAGGACTGAAGAGACTTATGCATTTGTTGTTGTTTTTTTGAGTGAGAGGAAGAGAGTTTGACCTCCATTTTCAAAAATTGAAAAATATAGCTTTAAAAAGACATCTTTTGACAATAAAATCACACTGAATTTAGCTGTAATATGATTAATTATTAAGATTTTTCAAAACAGCTTTACTCAGTAAAAGCGAAAATAGAAAATGCTTTTCATTTATCCTAAAACTTAATTAGACACATTTTATCAACAAAATGTAGCATTTTAAGCTGTTTTCACATGAATGTTAATAATTATTAAAAACAAATTTTCAATTATTTGAGGCCTAGAAATTGTGTACTAGCCTATGGACACCAGTTTAATATTTGTACTCAAATTACCAGGGGGCCTGTGCTGGTTCTCCCTTCCGACCCGATCTATCGGGTAGGGACAGCGCAACTGTTGGAAGGGAGATCATTTTTGACGTTTTCCCCTGCCGAGTCGATAGTTGGGGTGCTGGTTGAAGAATCGCTCGGACAAACCTGCGGCCGAACAGCTTTTTCCGTCGTTTTTGTACGAGTGGTCAGGAGCACTCGAGTGGATTCAGCGCTCGCAATGGTATCACCTCTTCTCATCGAATTAATGCGGTTAATATTGAACCAATGGCGTAGCTAGCAAGAGTGTCACCCGGAGCGGTAATTCGTGGTGACACCCCCCCCCCCCCACACCACAAAGATTAAATAAATAAATAAATAAATAAAATAAAGAAAAAAGAAAAAAAAAAAGTCTTCGCAAAAAAATGAAATCCATGCAATATCCATAAGCAACTTATTATTGTCAATGTCATAACGAATATGTGATTAATTTAAAGTATAAAAATATTTAACAATTGAAAGTCAACCTATTTTTTATATAATGAATGAAAAATATAGTAGTTTGCAGTTCCAAAGCATAGTAGAAAAATAAATTAAATAATTACTAATTGTAACATTCAAAATAATTTTTATATGAAAGAAAATACTGTTATTAATTATAAAATTTGTTACTTGTGAATTATTCTCATATCTGACGAACTTTTGATGATGCAAGTGAACCCTATTTTAAAGAACACTAAAGTTTCAACAATTTAAGCTCAAGTGGGGTTCAGCAGGACCAATAGTTTAGGAGATATCGTACTTCAGCAATGTGTTATTTTTTGCGAAAAATGAAAAAAAAATGTTTCAATCATATTTTGGACCAAATATCTATTCTACATGACAAAAAATTGACATGTAACTACAGTACATTTAAGCAGCTTTCATTTAAGCTTAAAAAGAAGAAAAATGAATTTGTTTCGTTACAATATTTCGTTTACAATTGTGAAAAAACAAATGCTTGGAAATTTTATTTTTTTAGAGAAATGAGAAAAATCGTTTTCTAATAAGAATAGGAGGGCATTGGACAACAGAAAAACGCATAGCATGGTATAAAAGGGTATTAAAATATTATTTTCATAATTAAAAAAAAATCTTACAGGTTAATTCTGTACCTCAGAACCAGACTAACGTAAGTCCATTTTCGTCATTTTTCAGTAGAAGGGAAAAACGATGTATTCGACAATCGTTTTTCCCCTCTACCGAAAAATGACGAAAGTGGACTTACGTTAGTCTGGTTCTGAGGTACAGAATTTAGCTCAATGTTTTGCTTTTTAGCCTACTTTCCCGTTAAAGTAAAAAAGACAGCTGTAAAAAACATTAAAAATGGCTTAATGCATCTTAAAAATATCGCCAAGTCCAAAACAAAGTTAAAAACGAAGAAAAAAATTAAATAAATATAGAAAAATGAAAAATTGGAAAGTAGGGTATTGAGATGGGGAATTAATGTGTCGGTCGGTCTGTCTGTTTGCCCCCCCCCCCCCCAATAACTTTTGAATGAATATTCCGATGTGAACGATTTCTTTTTTTTGGAAAGATCTCGGCGAATACTCCCACATTTTACTTTTTGATTTGAATCATTTTTCGATCAACTTTGAACCGTGCAAACGGTACACCGTGCAAACTACCTGTCCCACGCTACTAACTTTTTAGTGAACAATCCGATTTGAACAAACTTTTTTTTTGTTCGAAAGATCTCATAAGGATACTTCATTCCCGTATTAAAATTTTTGATTTGAACAATTTTTCGTTCAACATTGAACAGTTCAAGTAACCTGTCCCATACTACTAACTTTTTAGTGAATAGTCCAATTTGGACAATTTTTTTTTTGTTCGACAGAATTAGTAAGGGGGCTACGGGAAAAGAAACTGCATTTTGTGATAAAAGCATGAAACTTGGTAGGTTTGTAGACAATGTATAAAAAAACATTTTTAGAAGGGGAGCCAATCGGAAATCCCCCCCAAACCCCTCTTAGCGGCCATTTTTGGTCCAAAACTAGAAATAGTGCTTTTTTGTAATTTTTATTATTATTTTCTTCTTAAATCATTGGCTATGTCATTACATAGGCGTTTATTGTATTTTTTATCGTTTAAAGCTCCACTTAGAGACTAACTTTAAAAAGAACAACCCAAAAATGCTTTTTTTTTTTTGGCAAATCGATATTTTTTAAGAATAAATTCGTGGAAGTGAATTCCCTCCCCCATAAATGCATTAATGGTTTAAGAATGTAAATATACATTAAATAAATGTTTAAAAAAAGTAGGGTGCCGGTTATCCGGATCCTAATTGACCGAACCGTCCAATTATCCGGTCATGATACCTCTCATTTTTATGACTAAGCACACATCATCGAAAATGTTCCCCAAGGGTACAAAAGCACAAGAACTTGAGGGAAAAGTTAATGTCAAGATAGCATGATTCTACCAAAATACAATTTAAAGTTTCAATTTCAGAAATTTTAAAGTTTTAGTTTTAAATTTATTTTTCCTCTAATTTTTATTATTGTTGCCGTTGCTGATTTTTTTTCTTCAAATATGGTCGTTCATTAGGTGACGAATATTTTCCAGTGTGTTTATCATTGGTAACATGTGTCATTGTTCATATGTTCCCGTAAATGCTATTTATATGGATCGAGATTAGGAAAGATGCTCATATTTTTATAAGTTACGGTTTCTCATAGTCTTGTGGTTTTACATGTTCAAAAGTATTGTTTTAAATGCATTTATTTTAATTTTGTTTAAGTGTTAAAGTTTAAATGGTAAACTTTAATGGTTAAAAATTTAAATGGCATGGTTAAAGCTTTAATGGTTTAAAAGTTTAAATGGCAACCAGGGGTTATGTTTGGTAAAAACAACCCCAGGAAATGTTGTTTTTACCAAAATTATTACAACAGATATTTACTGGATTAGATTTATTTTCTGTTCGAAATTAACTCCAAAAAAATCTATTGTGCCCTGCAGCAACTTTAAATGTATCAGTCTTGTACTGAGGTTATGAAACAATGTTCGAAATTCTGTCAAAACAGGCAAAAATTAGGCAATTATCAGACTTCGTAAATGTAGGTAGATTTAAATTTGAAGAATTATTTGTATCGGAAAAATTTAATGAAAAGAGGGATAAGTGGCATAAATCTTGTATCTTGAGGTATAACAGTACAAAAGTCAGAAGAGCTGAAGAAAGAAAAAGAAAGGAAAACTTTGAAGAGTGCCACGTAAGTAAACATTTTGAAGAGGCTTCAGTTCAGCAGAAGAGAAAGAAATGCACTTCATCCTTTCCAGATTTGTGTTTCTTTTTTGATAAGCCTGGTGAAAATAGACAGGAGTTACATCTAGTTCTGACGAAATCAGTTGACAGAAAATACGAAATTGCGTGTTGGTAAAAGCAGACAGTACGCTCACTGCTGAGTTGGCGCAAGCTGACATAATAGCTCAAGAATGCAAGTACCACCGTACTTGCATTCGTAAAACTTTACTTGTAAAACTTTATCACTCATGAAGGACAGCAAATGATTGTTCTGAGGAAAATATTTATTCACGAATTGAATTAATTGCCCTACACCGAGTAATTTCTTACTTGCAAAATCTTAGAGTTAACAAAGGTGATAAGTATCCAATTTTCAGAATATTCGTTCTACTAAAATATTATTCTGAAGGAATAGAAGACTTATGCTACAACACAATTTATCAATCGAAAATAAATCTGCTAATGATGTTGACAATACCGGGCTTAGAGCAAAGATATTATCACACTTCGGACATGGACATATGCATGCAGAGAAATCAGGCTTTGAATATGTTTTAGTTTGTAAAGGTAAGTGAATCAATATGTGTCTCCAGTACTAGCAGTTTCGAAGATGCTCTCGCAAGTGACATGATAGTGAATTCCACTAGGACATGCATTTGAAAGTCAACTGCCAGCGTCGAAGGCGGATTTGAAGAGTCAGCAAGAAACTGTTGATCCTCTTCTTCCGTCCTTTTAAATAACTTGTTATATGGTACTTGCAATATTGATGGTCTTCCTTCTCAACCATTACTTGCAATTTGTCAGTTGTATTTAATATGCATATATATATACTTCAAACAAATTAACAAAGCAAACTATCAAGCATCAAGTAAACAAGAAACAACCAATACCTTGTTTATTTAGCCATTTAAGTACCACGAACAGACTAGAAGAAAAAGTCTTGTGACGTAATGCATATTTTGGAACTTTTCATTTCTTACTCAAGGCTTCTAAAGATTGTCTACTGGACTCTGCAAAGGCATCAGTTAACAAAATTGATAAATATAAAAGTACATTTCCCTCACATTTCGGGATCTTTGTTTTTACAACGGTCCGCGCACGATAATTTTTATTATAACTCTAGTAGTACAACTAACAAGGACTCTTTCCATATAACAAGCATTTCATTGTTTCAAGCATGTGCCATTTCAGCAGCAAGGCTCAAAAATTCACTCTTGTAATTTCCCGAAATACCATCTTCTAAAAAGGTCGCTCAGTTACCACATCAGGTATATCATTATTTGTAAATCCAGCATATCTTTCAGTGAAGGAACCACCATCAATCTAATTTTGATGGATTAAATAAGTCAGAAATGCTTTTCATAGAAACATAAATTAACAAATAAATTCTTGAAAGAGGTGAAATGTCTTAAGCGAATTTAACGTCACGCAAGTGTAAAACAAACTGCTCTCAAAAAAACGTAGTTGGTGCTTCAAAAATGGACTGTGTGTACAATGTGTAAATTCTGCAATAGAATATGTTGTATATCTATGTAAATTACTAGCCGGTTCAATTTCGAAATATCAGCTTGTATATAGCCATGTACA